>ML326339.1:756-58743 GCA_005239505.1 Nicotiana paniculata | reverse complement strand
GATAATTTTTCATTAACCTCATTAGTCTCAGCTGGCACGATAGATGATGGATCTCCAACCAAAGTCTTCAAGATAGACACATGGAATACCGGGTGTACTAATGACATTTCAGGGGAAACTCCAACCTATAAGCCACCTGTCCTATCCTTTGAGCAATCCACATCTTGTCTACGGAGCCTCTACGAATACTAGGAGTTTATACTATACTTGACGGCGGCAAGGCCCCGACTATACTTACAATACATAATAGATTCAAAAGAGATGGCATGAATTACACATGACCCCGGAAAGAATGGGGCTAACCAGTACTGCTGAAAGATGAGGAGGAGGCACCTCTAATGGCGAGTTGGGCTACCTGCTATAGAACCACCTACATACATATAAAAGATATAGCGCCCCCGAAAAAAAGGACGTTAGTACCATTGAATAGTAATAGTATGTATAAACAAACTTTACTCTATGTCAAATCAAACAATACATATATGAGGCAGTTTAAGAAACCCAAACAAATATCTCACATAGATACAGAGAATCACAAATGAGGTTTCCACAGTTTCTTATTTCAATCGTTTCCCCTGTTGCGGCGCGCAACCCGATCGCACCTCATAATAACATTACACCCTTATTACTTCTGTTGCGGCGTGCAACCCGATCCCACCTTACATTTCTGTTGCGTCGTGCAACCAGATCCCATCTTTACTTTCTGTTGCGGCGTGCAACCCGATCCCACCTTACATTTCTGTTGCGTCGTGCAACCAGATCCCATCTTTAATTTCTGTTGCGGCGTGCAACCCGATCCCACCTTACAATCACATCACACCCTTCTTACTTCTGTTGCGATGTGCAACCCGATCCCACCATAAATTTTACACTGCACCCTTATTAACTCTTCACCCTTATTACTTCGTGTTGTGACGCGCAACCGGATCCCACCGGACCATCAGATTTCATGGCAAACAATAACAGCCCACAGTTCAATCACAGGGTTTGATATCATCAAGAGTACAATTTCATAACACCCAACCAATCATGTGTTTATAATAGTCTTTATCATCCATTAATTCAACCACAAAGATACTCATCAACAATAATATAAATTCATTACAACCAGTAATCCATGTGAAGTTAAGCCACAATAAACCTTGCCAACAATGATTCATATACGATATTTCCATGGTCATTTAGTTCAATTAGATCAATTCACAACTCCCTTTCATCACTTGTTACACAACCCTTATCACTTAGATACATTAACACATTTGAGTTCATTACCATTCTTTCATACCAACATACTCAAGCATTTAACGAACCTTGCACATGATAGAGTAATCACATAGAAGTCGCCTTTCACAATTTCAATTATCACGATAGTTGACTAAGAAAATCAGAGAATGAAATCTCTGATCTCAACCCAACCGGACAATCAATTCACATATACTTAGCAAGAAGCTTATACCGAATGTTTGACACCAACAAGGTGACTCTACAAAGATTAAAGTTAGTCATACATACCTCGAGTCATCCCCTTTTTAATTTCTATTACAATTCACCGGACCTTCTAGCACCGTCAATCTATTCCACAACATGACATATTTCACTTAGAATTTGGAGTCTTGTACCCAATTGAAAATTTCATCAAACACTATGTGACCCCTTAGACTACTAACCCCTTTTTGAGAATAATTACCCAAACATGGTTTTTCCTTTACTAGATTACGGGGTTTAACTCACATGCATGCAAGATTTCACTTTTTTATTTTCAAGAACCAACCTATGTGTGTTTTATTCTTAAACAAAATCTGAGAAATTGGGAAACAGGTTGAAGACTTACCTCTTTGAGTGAAGAAGATGACAATAACTCGATAATTTCCGGGCTTGAGGGATTTTGGAAAATCAAATTGGATGATGTTGAAACCTTCTCTCTCAAGAACTCTCTTCTTCTCTCTCTTTTTTTGGTCAGAAAATCGTTACAAATGAAGGGAAGGGGTTTTTTTATAAAACAGGGGGTCGGGTTTTAAATTTAGAAAATAGGAGCCCCGACACAGAAATGCGGCCAGGAATGTGATCGCATTCCTGCTATGCGGTCCGCATTCATGTTGCATAGTTGGCCTTCAAATCGGCCAAAAATGGGAACCAAACTGCCCAGGTATGCGACCACTATGCGGTCCGCATACCTCTTATGCGATCGCATAGTGCATCGCATAACCTCCCTTGCAAAAAGCATGGGGCAAGAATGCAACAACTATGCGGTCCGCATACCCAAAATACGATCGCATTTCGGGCTGCATAGTTATCCTCAATTTGGACAGGCTACTCTCCAAGTATGCGACAACTATGTAGTCTGCATACCTGTTATGCAATCGCATTGTGCGTCGCATAACGCACAATTTCTGGAAAATTTAAATCTTTCAAGTTCTGGGATACTTTTTACTCAAAATAGGACCGTTTTGAGAATTTCTACAGTTATAACAGCACAGGGACCTATTCGGGCATTAGTTTAGACATACAAATTTTACGGGTCTTTACTAATTTGATCATGACTTTACAACTTCAACACCAAAACTCAACAATAAGATGTTACAAGAAATAACAACTTCAAATAAGGTGACTCAACAGTTAAATATTTCACAAGGCAATGAGAGAACAATATCTTCAACTAAGCATGTAAGGGAAAATAACAAGTAAGAGATGAGACAAGTATTTACAATGTCAAGTGAATTATGTAAGGGTAGATTAACGATGATGAAGATAACATGTTATAAGAATTCAATTAAATACATGAAGAGAATCTACATAACTTAAATCGGTCAATTACCACATTTATCTAATGTAACCACTTGTCACCTCGTGTACACGGCCTTCACATTCCACAATTAACATAAAAAAACACCAATCCTAATGGGTATTTTCCCCACACAAAGTTAGGCAAGAGACTTACCTGAAAACATGCTAACTCAATTCGCTAGTAAGACATTTCAGGGAGTATCCAACTCCGGAAGGCTCAAATCTAGAAAAATAAACTTATACCATAAATAAAAACCATATGAAACTATTGTGAATATTAAAGTTATAATCTTTAAAGAAAAATCAAAAAGTCAACCTGGGTTTGCATCCCGGAACCTGACCAAACTTACAAAATCCGAACACCCATTCAATAATGAGTCCAACCGTACAAACATTACTCAATCCAATCTCAAATCGACCTTCAAATCCTCAAAATATAGTATATGAAGCATTCAGAATGTACCCTAACTTGTCCAACTCAAAACACTAGTTAAATGATAAAAATATTATTAAATTGATGCATAATAGCTAAGTCCGAGTAAGAACCACTTACTCCGATCAATACCTCGAAAATCCCTCTAAAAATATCCATAAACCAAGATCTCTAAGTCAAAGTATGAAGAATGAAATAAAACCCGAATTCACCCTTTTCTACCCAGCGATCTCGCTTCTACAAGCCCTCAGCCGCCAGCACCGCACCTGCGGAAAATCCGTCGCAGGAGAAACTTTCACTTAAGACATGAACTTATCGCATCTACGGTAACCAACCGTTTATGCGAACTTGCTTCTGCGGCTAACCTCTGCACCTCCGATTCATAGCCGAAGGCATAAACTCCACATCGGCAGTGCCCAACCTGCTTTTGCGGGTGCGTATCTGTGCAAAAACTCCGCACATGTGGTTCTTCCCCATGATGTCCCTTTTCTTTTATATGATGGCACCCTCACACTCTAGAGTCCAAACATGTGGCCACTCTTACTGCTAATGCAATGACACCAGAGCAGTAGCAACTTCAGCAATCAACTAAGTCCAAAACTATCACGATTTCAATCTAATGCACATTGGGGCCTCAGGAACCTCGTACTTATATACCAAGAAGTTTCAAATCACGTAAAGGACCTACTCGGGGCTTAAAATCACATCAAACAACATCGATTATATGACTCGTAACCCTATTAAAGCCTTTTGAAACCATGAACATCCATCCTCCAAAACTAACGCAATTCATGCCAAACTAACTCCGATTGACCTCAAATTTTGCACAAAAGTTCTAAATGACAAAACCTACCTATTCTCACTTCTGGAATCGGAATCCAACCCTAATAATAATGAAGTCAATGCCCTCTTAAATTTCTCAACCTTCCAAACCTTCATCTTTCTAACTTTCGCCAATTCAAGCCAAAATGACCTTCAGACCTCCAAATCAATATCCGAACACGGTCCTAAATCCCAATCCACCATACAAAGCTATCGAAGTTGTCAAAACTCCGTTCCAAAGGCGTATAAAAAAATGTCAAACTCTAGTCAACTCTTCTAACTTTGGGACTAAATGTCCCATTTCACTCTGATACTCACCCAAAAATAAAACCAACCACCCCTCAAGTCACATAACCACAATATAACATAGAGGAGGAAATAAACAGGGAAACATGGCTAAAATACTCAAAAGGCCTGGCCGGGTCGTTACCTCCTCCCCCTCTTAAAACAGTCTTAGTGCTCAAACGAGAATATAAAAATATCTAAAGTGGTGAAAATATGAGAATAATGGCTACGCATATCATGTGCGGTCTCCCAAGTCCCTCATCGACTATTTACCCCTCCACTGAAGCTTTGATGAAGCAGTTCTCTTTGACCTCAACTTTCGGACCTGCCTATCCAAGATGGCCACCAGCTCCTCAACATAAGACAAATCCTTGTCTAATTGGACTGAGTTGACATCTAACACATGGAATGGATCACATTGATACTTCCAGCGCATACAAACATGGAACACCAGATGAATAACATATAGACTAGGTGAAAATTCAATCTTGTAGGCCACCTTAGGGCTCAACTTGTCCTTCTTCCCAAACCTCATCACACACTTCATGGTTGAAACCCAGAGCACGACTTGCTCTATAACCATGAATGCAACATCACGAACCTTTCGATCCACATAACTCTTCTATCTATATTGGGATGTACGAAGAACACATGTCGAAACCTAGCTCTTCTCCCGGATCAACTTGACCTTCTCCAAGGCTTCTCGAATCAGATATCGGCCTAATAACATAGCCTCACCCAGCTCAAACTAACCAACTAGCGAACAACATCGTCTCCCATATAGGGCCTCATAAGGAGTCGTCTGAATACTCGATTGGTAGCTATTGTTGTTGGACAACTCTACAAAGCGACAAGAACTGATCCCAAGAACCCCCAAACTCCATAACACAAGCACGAAGCATATCCTACAATATCTAAATGGTGCGCTCGGAATGTCCATCCGTATGGGGTGGAATGTTGTACTCAACTCAATAGGTGTGCCTAAATCACGACGTATGCCTCTCCAGAAGTGTGATGTAAATTATGTACCCCGGTTAGAGATGACGGATACTGGCACTCCATGACGTCGGACAATCTGAAGTCACCACCGGATACCGGCACACCATGACAAGAGCTCTGAAGAATAGGTAGTCACCACCAGAATGAAATGATCCTAGTTGGTCAACCTATCCACATACACCCGTACAACATCAAATTTCTTCCAAGTCTGCGGAAGCCAGTGACGAAGTCCATGGTAACTCTCTCCTATTTCCACTCGGGAATCTCAAGTCTCTAAAGCAACCACCTAGCATCTGGTGCTCACACTTCACTTGCTCACAATTTAGGCACTAAACTACATACTCTAGTATGTCTTTCTTCATTCTCCTCCACTAATAGTGTTGCCTCAAATTCTGGTACATCTTAACGGCACCCCGATGAATGGAGTACCGTGAACTTTGGGCTTCCTAAAGAATCTACTCATAAAACAATCCATATTGGGCACACATAGCTAGTGCTTCATTCACAATACACCTTCATATCTGATAGAAACCATCGATGGCATCATCGTGATGTACCATGTCCTTAAGAAAAAGCAAATAGGAGTTGTCACACTGACTCTCTATAATGCGGTCATGTAAAGAGGAGCAACAAAAAATGCAAGGTTGCACCCGACTAGGCTCTGAAACATCCAATCTAAGAAACTTATTGGCCAAAGCATCAACATCCAATGCTAATGGCCTATCTGTTGCCGGTAGATATGCTAAACTGCCCAGATCCACATTTTTGCTCAAGGCATCGGCCACCACATTGGCCTTCCCGAGATGATATAAAATTGTTATATCATAGTCCTTAAGCAACTCTAACCATCTCTAATTCTACAAGTTAATATCCTTCTATTTGAACAAATGTTGTAGGCTTTAGTGGTCGGTAGAGAACTCATGAGGAACAATGTACAAGTAGTGCTGCCAAATCTACAAGACATGAACAATCGCTGCTAATTACAAGTAATGGACCGGATTATTCATCTCATGAACCTTCAGTTGTCTAGACGCGTAGGAAATCACTGTACCATCTTATATCAACACCGCGCCAAGAATAATATTGACGCATCACAATACACAGTGTAAGATTCTGAAACCATAGGCAACACCAATACCAGAGTTGTTTTGAAGGCAGTCTTAAGGAGCACCCTTCTGGGTAAATCTGGTAATATGTGCAGCAATAGACGAGAAACCCTCTAGGAAACGGCGGTAATACCAGGCCAAACAAAGAAAATACAGGATATTAGTAACTGAAGACAGTTTGATCCAACTTTGTATTACTTTAATCACTTTCGGTCAACCTTGATCCCCTCACTCGATAGCACATGACCCATAAATTCCACTGAATCAAGCAAGAATTCAGACTTTCAAAATTTTGCATACGACTTCTTTTCTATCAATGTATAGAGCACGATCCTGAAGTATTGCTATCCTCCCGACTGCGGGAGTACACCAAGATTCGTCAATAGAAACAATGACGAATGAATAAAGATAGGGCTAGAATAAACTGTTCATCAGATGCATGAATGATGCTAGGGCATTGGTAAGCCCAAATGACATCACAAGGAACTCGTACTGACCACACCAAGTACTAAAGGCAGTCTTCAGAATATCTAGATCCTGAATCATTAGCTGATGATCCACTAACAGCATATTAATCTTCGAGAACGCTCCGGCATCCTGTAGCAGATCAAATAAGTCATCAATATACAACCATAGATACATGTTATTCTCTATTACCTTTTTCAACAGCTAATAATAAATACAAATGCGCATGGAACCATGATTCTTCTTCACAAACAATACCGAAGCACCCCAAAGTGACACACTAGGCCATATGAAACCCTTGTCAAAAAACTATTGCATCCGCTTCTTTAACTTCTTCAAATCCATTAGGGCCATACAATATGGTAGAATAGAAATGGGCTGAATTCCTGACAATATGTCAATATCAAAATCAATATTCCTATCGGGCGACATGCTAGGAAGATCTGTCATAAATGTATATGTATAGTTTCTCAGTACCAGAATTGACTCAACGATAAGAGTATAAACACATACATCTCTCTAAAAGGCTAGATATGAATCACACCCCTTCTCAACAACCCGTTGTTCCTTAAGGAAGGGCACAACTCTACTAGGAACGTAATCCAAAGTACCCCTCCAGTTAGACCGTGGTAAACTTAGCATAACCAATGTCAGTATCTTGGCATGAATATTAAGAATAGCATGATAGGGTGATAACCTATCCCTGCCCAAAATGCATCAAAGTCTACCATACTAACCAACAATAAATCAACTCTGGTCTCAAAACTAACAATAACAACTAAACACGACCAATAAGCAGAGCCGACAATAATAGAATTTCCCACGGGCGTGGACACATAAAAAGGAGAACTCAAAGACTTATGAGATATACCCAAATACGAATCAAAGTAAGATGATATGTATGAAGAAGTGGCCTGGATCAAATAAGGCATATGCATCCCTATGAAAAACTAGAACAATACATGTGATAACTGTGACGGATGCAACCGCCTCCGCCCTCCTTGGAAAAGCATAACATCTGGCCTAGACTCCCCCTCTATGGCGACTTCTACCCACCTGACCCCCACCACTAACTGGTTGTGCAGGTTGAGCGGCAACTGGTGGGGGTTGACCCCCACCAGTTCTTGGCATTATTTACGCGGCCCATTTTGCAGGTCGCATGTCTATTATGCGGTCCATTCTGTGACTGTAGACCTGAGTTTAGAGGTTTCATTTTCTTAGTTTTATAACCCGACCCCATTTTGATAAATAAAATTAGGGGATCATTTTGAAGTGGAGTTCTGATGATTTTAGAGAGAGGCAAGATCATTTTAGAGAGAAGGAGAAAACCTAATATTCTAATCATCTAATCGTGCACCAACCTTCAATAATCAAGGAAGCCAATCGCTAGATTATCATTTATATGAGTATGTCCTACTCCTAAGCTTTCATGCAATATGATATGAGTTCAAGTATATTGTGGGGTTGGAAATAGGCCATGCATGTAACAATATGTTGTAGTATGTGGGTATTATGAACCATTTTGGGTAGTTCTGGTTGAAGTGGTTGAGGGAGGAAGGGAGTACCATTGTAGAGCCTTGTTGTCTAGTTTGCATGATAGGTATTTGACAAAATTCCTAAGAGAGTTACACCATGAGAATCCCTCTAGTAATTGTTTGATTTTTGCTATCTTCCTATGTATTGATATTTCTAGAAGTGTTGGAACATTGTAATAACTTAAGGAAAGCACAAACAAGGTATATTGGCTAAGCTTCTCTTCTGGAATCAAAATCCATAATGTTCCCGTAAGTTTCAAGCAAGCTTCTCTGAAGTTCCTAATTCCCATATTTCGAGTTATATCGTACAAGTGTTACAATCCAAAATAAACTTGTCTTGAAAGATATGTACTAGATTGTGTATCGAATGCTTCTATTGTATTGTCCTTTCCTTCGGGAACATATTCATGTGTGACCAATGTGTCTTAATATTATGATTTCAATGATATTTCTAGTTGCAAGTTGTTGTGCCCGATTGTGAAAGAAAGACCAATACGCCTAAGACCCGTGTTGTTCACATTCATGCTTAAGGCATTGATCCCATATGCTCTTACTATTGATGACCTATATCATATGATTGAAAGTGAAAGAACTAAAAATGAGATAAAAAACGTGGCCATGGTTGTTGTAGCTAGTGCTTTTGATTTGAAGTCGTGTTTAAATCAGAATGTCATCATACCCTCCTTTATAAGTATATCTAATGTGATTTGAGTTCTTACATACTCAGGATTCGAAATTGTGTATTTCCCTTTTGTGAAGAAGTATTTAAAAAGATAAAGTGTGTTACTCGCTTATGATTTTTAACTTTTGATGTGTTTACAAGTCATTGTGCTCCATACTTTTAAAATAGATCTAATGTTTTTAAAGCCTTCATTAATAATGACCTTGACGTTGTGATTTCTGGAATATTCTATATGTTGATGATCCTGGGAAGTAAGAAATGAACGTGTGAAATGTGAAATACGGCCATCGTGCCATAAAATAAGAATCATACGTATGGCCAATAGAGCCGAGGAAATAATGATGTGGTGAATGGCTGAAAGTACTAATTAAACTATATATAGTGTGAAAGGTTATGAGGGGAATAAAAGAAAACCAAAAGTATAAATATATATGTCACGACCCAAACCGATGGGCCGCGACAGGCACCCGGTACCTTAGTCAACCGGCACCAACACAACGTATCTTTCTTATTACATTATCATATACACATGACATACGAGCCTAATAGGCCAACATAATCATTTATAAACTCAAAACATAGGTCGACAAAGTCGTAAAATCATTCACGCACACGACATATCTCTACAATCCTCTAAGAGTAAATAAATGTCGTAAAGGTCGCGACAGAGTCCCGCCATACCAAAAACTACACGTCTAAATCATACTAACCACATAAGAAACTCCGGAGCAAATGGAGTGCACCAACATCTTCTGCTGAGCTGATAGCCTATTTGGAGGGCTCTCAAATAGTCCCCAGGTAAGAGGGATGTCAGTACGAATATTGTACTTAGTATGTAAGGCACATAAATATATACATAAGAGACATGGATGACATATAGAGTACATGAGTCAACCTGTAAGTCTGAATAACTTTGTAAATCATAAATTACTTTTAGCGTCATGCATATGCGTATGAATGTCATGTCGTACATAGGTACATGTTTCATAACATCATCAGCCTCTGAGGGAATCCCATCATATCATAAATCCCACTATGGGCAAAATCATAATCATATAATAGCTGATCAGGTGGTGGTGCGTATATAACGCCGTAACCTTACCCATATCCCATATACATATATATATACATAGATATATACGGTATATAACGCCGTTTGAATCATATTTCAGCCACTGTGGGCAACAGCATCATCATATACCAGCTGATTAGGTGGTGGTACGTATATAACGCCATAACCTTTTCCATATCCCATATACATATATATACATATATATACGCGTATATAACGCCATCTGGTCATGGGTCAATGAACATGAATGCAATGCATAAAAGGAAGTTAATAAAATCTTTCGGGGCTTCGTAAGACCATTTTTCCTCTGCGTAATATCATAAAGTAAACTCTTTTCAACTTTCATATCTTTCGGAGACCCATGAACAGATGATAAAGTATTATGAAAGATGTAAATTCAAGAACATAGATATTTCTAATACTTCTATGAATAGATTCATTTATGCCATTTGCACGTTTCGATAGTATTGCATGGATCATGCCAAAAGAAAGAAGGGATAGTCTTAACATACCTGGAGTAGGAACAACTCTGTATAATTATTCCGTTCGAAACATTTGTGGATTGAATTTAGAACACAAAAATCGGATTAAGCTTCTGCGCAATTTGTTCCTGCTTCTTTATAGCTTATGAAATAAAATTTTGGCCAAGGATGCGTTGAAAGTTGGAACGAAATCATTTTGAATGAAACTTGTTTTTGAAATGAAATTTTCTTCAGCTTCAACACTTCTTTTAAGCTAATGGTTAATACATTATTCATGACCCATGTTCTGATCCTAAATGGAATAAGATTCCTACTAAAGATTCATTTTACCTTAGTTGGCCACATGGATTTAATGACTTATGTGTCATGTTTAGCCATTGTGGCTTTATGCCACATGGGAGGGTGGTTAATTTGATAAATGTTTATCCACTTATTAGTTGAATGCGTAATGTTCCGTTAACCAATAATTAACCAATTATCCGTATAATTAAGAATGATCTTAATTTACCTAAAATAGTAGTCATTTTTAATATACTTTATACATCACTTTATCACGGCCATATGGTACCTTGCGTGGTACTAGTTCATAATTATTGGGTATTAACACTTGACCTGTATTTACCCCCATATGCCAAACATGAATTAAAATTAATTTTCTTTCTCTTACTTCCCCTTTCACTTTCACTGATTTATTTATCCCTGTTGAAATAACATAATCCTTATAATCTCCAATAATCTTTTACTTTGACTGATGCCAATTACCTTATGAAAAATTCAACGTAGAATACTACATGGTGCAACATCGTCATAGTTTATTACTGCAGAGCATAACATCGACGTAATACTGGGGGCGTAACATTATTCCCCTTTTTGGAACATTCGTCCTCGAATGTTGACTGATGCACTTATTATTTTCATAACTTATGTCTTCTTAATACTTTAGAACTTCCCTTTCCATCTAGGTAACTGTTCTGTGAATAAGTCCAAAGTCCATGGCATTCCCCGATTTAGGTTTCTTTCTCACACCATGACTTGCGATAGAATTCCCTCTAATCTCGTAACTGTTGCTACCTTCCATCATGAAGCTTCTATGATACTGACCTTGTAAGTGTGTCTATGCGACTCTCCTCTCCTTTTTCATCCAACTTTTAGCCAATCCTGAGTTCCTCGCTTGCTATTTTGTCGAACATACGAATATTGTTATATCTTATTTCATAGACCTGGTTATCCATTCGTATGACTTTACTGCCTCTACGTAGGTCATATTATATCATGACTCTTACCTTTATTTCTCGTTACGGAGGTCTGCTACTAAATCCTAGGTTACTCTTATTGCTTATCCTATATGTATAAATCTATATCCTCTAATGGTTCCACATTACTGTTCATCTTAAGAATGATGTCTTAATCTCCTATAATACTTTAAAGCTTTAATCCATCCATTGTTGATTCACCTTAATTTTGTTCCACAATATACCACTGATACCTTGAAACTTCTTATGTAATACCTTGCCACTAGGGCTTAGGTTGCATTATGGAATATATGAAGTGACTCTCCTAATCAACTTAGCTGATACTGTACTTCAATAATCGTATCTTATAGCATCCAAATGCAATTCACTTATGTGGGTATTTCAATCTCGTACAATTCATGAAATCCTCTTCAAATCATTACTTAATCAAAGGCCCAAACGTCATCCTTTATTTTATCGCAATTACACCATCATTGTACTTACCAGGGCAACATTTCATCTTTTCTAATGCTATTAGTCTTAGACTCCTTTGAGTTCTATCAGGCTATAGTGAGCTTTATATAACATAGAGAAACCATCCTCTCTTTTTGTTTTCATGGGCTTAATCATGAGTACTTATCCATTTTCGTTAGCTTCTCACTCAGCCTTTCTTATCCTTACTCCTATTTTTGAGAACCTTGTTGCTTCACCATACAATAGCTTGCAACCTACACATATACTTGCAACCTTTCAACTTGCTGGCATCATATATTACCTTATGCCGTTCTGGAACATCACGCGAGATATCACACCGTCTCTAACTCTTCTTTAATATTTTATTAGACCTTTCGGTACTTACAAACCATATGCTGGAAGATATGCCACTGATGACGTTGCACATATTCTTGGATATTGAATCCGATGCTTCTACCCTTCTATCCGAAGTATGGACTATTCACCGCCTTCTGTATTTGAGCATCTCATATGTTGTTAACCTTTTTCATCAAAACGTCTATCTCTTTTGTGACCTTCCTTCCACATAGTTATAATTCACATCCACAGTTTGAACATCTATTATAATACTTGCACCTCTTTACATTACCTGGTGGGAGCTTCACACTGTCTTCTTATGAGGCTAGTACTCTTCAAACTGAGTTTTTTCTAGAGCTATAATAGAATATGGGTACTGTACTATCTCTGTTGCACCTATGATATTAGGAGTAACTCTTGCAATGTTCTTAATCACGATGTCCGTAATTTCCTGGGTCCAATAATCAAACTATTGATTTACTTAGTTGATGTACCCCTTTAGTTTCCTCTTTCCGCTCATCAACCTTTATGTAGGCTTAAGATATCTTCTTATCTTAGGCTAATGGTATAGTTATTACTATAGCCCTTCATGGACGCCATGGAATATTCATGATTTAATCTTCTAACAATTCAGTCCTTTGTATATGCCCCGAGCTTAATTCTTTTTTTTAACCTACACCCGAGTCTTCTATAGATGTATGATCGTCAACATATATGCTGCATGGATAATACTTAGAACTCTTAAGTGCATTCATAACGCAGCCAACTCTGAATCATTGATCGAATAATTCTTCCATTCCTTCTTAACTTTCTTTAACGTTAGTTATGATTTTTCCTTGTCTTTCTGCCCCCTTATTGCGTGCATGCTTAGCTTACCATAGTTCCTATGCATAACAGAGTTTTCAAGCAACTCGTATGATCTCGAATATTACTTTTAATTTTACTTCCCGTTCATTAGCCATTGTAGGTGCCACTTCATTTGGAGTGCTTACAATGTTGTTGTGAGATTGCTGTTACATGAGGATTTCCTCTTCAGGTCGTTGCTAAGGTTGAAGCCTGCTTCCTTATTTCCTCAGCTAGTATTTCATTATAGTAGTTAGGGAGAACCCTTGACTCTTGTAAAGCTGTTAGCTTATTGCATCGTATATGCTAAAATATTTTTTGATGTCCTTCCTCGACTATAATTATCCGTAGTTACTTACCTCCACACCCTTGTACTTTTAAGGTTGCTTTTGAACTGATGTTTTGATTGTCTTCTTAGTAATACACTCTTTTATCCCTGTAAAATTCATATGGTACCTTTAACTATCCCCACTCTTATTTGAATATATCTCAAGTATTATATTACTGCGGGGGTGAATTTCTCCTGTTAGGGTTCACCATATTTATCTTGCATGGTTTGCTGATTTGTGTATAATCTCTTGTCTAGTCAAGACTATGCTCTTCCTGAATCAACTACTAACTACTCGTCGGCCCATTCTCATATCCATATTCTCCGTAATCTCTCTTAGGTTATTTCCTTTGTCTGACTTACCTCTTGCGCTAGCTCCTTATTTATCAGTAACCTTCATAGCAGTAACCCTTACTTCCTTCTTCTGACGTCGTGCTTACATAATGTTCTGTAATCATAGCATATCTGTAATATTTGAATAAGTGCAATCTCATCCCTTTCTCATTCTTATTGCATTCTTCTTTTATTATTCCATATTCTGTCCTTTAGGGGAGTACTAAGACTTGAAGCTATGACGACCTACCTGTAGATATTTTTCCTCTTCATCTTTGGCATCCTTTCACATCACCAATGACCCTTAATCCCTTGTGATAATCATTTTGTACCAAGGACAACAAATTTCCCTACCCGCGAGAGTGACGCTTAATGTAACTAGTACCTACAGTCCCTTAAGCTTAACTTTGCTTACATTACTTGCTTTAGTGAAGCATCTTCCAGAATGACCATTCTCTGATTTTCTCCTGAATCTTCTTCTGTTGTCCATTCTACTACCGCTGGAACAAAATCTGAAATTCTCATGATGCCGACTATTATCAAGTCACTGAGTCCCTAATTCATGTTTAGTTTATCTTGTTCACCAATCCATATTGGTTTCTATTATTCTGAGGTTTAATTTTTCCTCCAGGTAGTCACGTTGGGGTCACAAACTTATTCCTTGAAATGATGATATGACTTTATGACCTATACTATTTTATTGTCTCAAGGCCAATCATCTCTTGTCTTGTCCTTTATTTGACTATAAATTCTATAATACTTTCATCTTTTTGATCTACCGTTGTCATCCACGTATCACATCATACTCATAATGCATCATTAACTCTCTTCTTACTTCCTGCTGACAGTTATATCTATTACCTTATTCCAAAAACTTTAACAAGACATTCTTTTACGTGTAGCTCCCTTTGCTCCACCGGCTCTTTAAGTTGCCTAACATTCTTTCTCTACTAGGGATGGGCGCAGTACAAAAAAAATATTTATCCCTTCGAAAATGTCAACCAACGCATACTTCCTTTCTCGTGTAAGAGGAGACATATTGGAAGTATGGATTTCTTAGAATTCTTATGAGGAAGTAAGTAGTTGCATATTTGTTGTAGTATAGTATATTCTGGTATTTCTCGAGTCTTGTACCCTCCTGTGCCATGATACATTCTAATAATACCTTTACTATTTCATAAGACGACTAAATGCGGACCAGTAATATTCAGGAAGAGTTGCCACAATTGTACAGTAACTTGGCAGTGCAAAAACAAATAAGAGTGGCTTTTTATTTATTTCCCATGTAGGAGGCATTCACTTCATAGAACCAGTTGTCTTTCTTGTAGATTCTCTGAATATAAGTTGTATTAGAACTCCAAAATGTCCACCTTGATCTCATCTATTTCGTCCTTCAATACTCCCATGATGTCCAATCTTCCAATGTAATTGTATTCAAACCATCCATTCATCATTTTGGGTTGTCGAACTGTAGTCGGATCCTACTATCATGTCTTTCTCTTAAACCATATTCGTTAGCTCCCATAGGACATGACTAAGATAGGCGCGGCCGATCGTACGTACATCTATTATTGTTGTAGGTAATTCAAAATGCTTATATCTCCCTTCCTGAATGGTAAATCCGGATAATCTTTATTAACTGGGTACCTCGTACCCTTCTTCAGCTTGCTTCTTTTTACTTGTTACAACTCGTCTCTAACTTTCGACTATGTTATTCCTTTTTACCGTAGGACTAGATAAATGTTCTTTCCTAAGAACTCCTTATCAAGAACCGTACACCTTTTAGTATACGCATGATCAGCTAAAGACTTCTCATTTACTCATCATAAGCAAGATACAAAAATCGAGTTCCTCTAATTCAACACTTTCACCACTATATCTCTTACCGATCATCTTTCTGAATGTGGGGATCGTCTTATTACGAATAGAAGTTCGGAATTTGAATTCTTATAAGTGAGCTATACCACACGATCTAGAGTAAGAAGAAAGAGTGACAATCTTGAATTCTCTGTAGCCTCCTGTTTATAAGTGGCGTGCACGACACACCCCATAAACAAGACTCTATTAGACACGGCTTGTAGACTCCCTAGGACAAAACTGCTCTGATACCACTTTTGTCACGGCCCAAACCGATGGGCCGCGACGGGCACCCGGTACCTTACTCAACTGAGCACCAACGTAACGTATCTTTCTTATTACATCATCATATACACGTGACATACGAGTCTAATAGGCCAACATAATCATTTATAAACTCAAAACATAGGCCGACAAAGCCGTACAATCTTTCACGCACACGACATATGTCTACAAGCCTCTAAGAGTATATAAATGTCGTAAATATCGGGACAGAGTCCTGCCATACAAAACAATACACGTCTAAATCGTACTAACCACACAAGAAACTCTGAAGAAAATGGAGTGCACCAAAATCTTCCGCTAAGCTGAAAGCCTATTTGGAGGGCTCTCGACCTGTCTATCGGGACCTGCGCGCATGAAATACAACATCCCAAGGAAAAAGGGACATCAGTACGAATAATTACCGAGTATGTAAGGCACATAAATAAATACATAATAGACATGGATGACATATAGGGTACATGACTCAACCTATAAGTTGGAATAACTTTGTCAAACATAAATTACTTTTAGCGTCATGCATATGCGTATGAATGTCATGTTGTGCATAGGTACATGTTTCATAACTTCATCAGCCTCTAAGGGGATCCCATCATATCATAAAGGCCACTGTGGGCAAAATCATCATCGTATACCAGCTGATCAGGTGGTGGTGCGTATATAACGCATCATCGTATACCAGCTGATCAGGTGGTGGTGCGTATATAACGCCTTAACGTTTCCCATATCCCATATACATATATATACATACATATATACGTGTATATAACGCTATTTGAATCATATTTCAGCCACTGTGGGAAACATCATCATCATATACCAGTTGATCAGGTGGTGGTGCGTATATAACGCCATAACCTTTCCCATACCCCATATACATATATATACATATATATACAAGTATATAACGCCATATGGTCATGGGTCAATGCACAAGAATACAATGCATAAAAGGAAGTTAATAAAATCTTTCGGGGCTTCGTAAGACCATTTTGCATTTGAGTAATAATAAAGTAAACTCTTTTCAACTTTCATATCTTTCTGAGATCCATGAACAGAGTCATATATGGAATTTGCGCATTTGCACGTTTCGTTCGTATTGCATGGATCATGCGAAAAGAAAGAAGAGATAGCTTTAACATACCTGGAGTAGGAACAACTCCGTATAATTATCTCGTTTGAAACATTTGTGGATTGAATTTAGAACCCAAAAATTAGATTAAGCTTCTGCGCAATTTGTTCCTGCTTCTTTAAAGCTTATGAACAAAAATTTTGGCCTAGGATGCGTTGAATGTTGGAACGAATTCATTTTGAATGAAACTTGTTTTTCAAATGAAATTTGCTTCTGCTTCAACACTTCTTTTAAGCTAATGGTTAATACATTATTCATGACCCATGTTCTGATGCTAAATGGAATAAGATTCCTACCAAAGTTACATTTTACCTTAGGTGGTCACATGGATTTAATGACTTATGAGTCATGTTTAGCCATTGTGGCTTTATGCCATGTGGGAGGGTGGTTAATTTTATAAATTCTTATCCACTTATTAGTTAACCAATTACCCGTATAATTAAAAATGATCTTAATTTACCTAAAAATACTACTCATTTTTAATATACGGTACTTTATCACGGCCATATGGTACCTTACATGGTACTAGTTCATAATTATTGGGTATTAACGCTTGACCCGTATTTTACCCCCACATGCCAAACATGAATGAAAATTCATTTTCTTTGACTTACTTCCGCTTTCACCTTCACGAATTTATTCATCCCTCTTGAAATTTCAGAATCCTTATAATCTCCAAATAATCTTTTACTTTGACTGATGCCAATTACATTATGACAAATTCAACGTACAATACTACAGGGTGCAACATCGTCGTAATTTATTACTGCAGAGCATAGCATCGACGTAATATTGCGCGGTGTAAATATATATATATATATATATATATATATATATATATATATATATATATAACCATATATTCGTACTTTTGTTTCCCTTGTGTGCAAAACAAAAATGTTTTTGGAGAATCATTAGTAAATCGAAGAAGGGTGGGTCATAAGGCCCATACCTGAAACTACACGTGCCGATGTAGGGTTGAATTGTGATTCTTCCCCTTAATTGGGATGATATTCATATTAGCTGTGAATTGGAAAGTCAACCCACATGGCATATATGGGAAGGCGGTCTGGACGATCGGCTGGAGGTCGAACGCCATGTTGATATTAACTGTTAATTGGAAAGTCAACCCACATGGCATATGTGGGAAGGCGGCCTAGCCGATCAGGTGGAGATCGAACTCCATGTTGCGCACATGGAGGTAGTATTCATGGTAACATCTTTCTTCGCATCACATGTCAAACCACATTGTCCGTGGGAGATGGCCTATCCGAACGGGCGTGATCGAACTTCATGCAAAACACACGGTGGTATATCGGTACTAATGATCTCCCAACAAAAAATATATATTATTTTTCTATTTTGAAAAGTTGTTATGTTTTAGCTTGGTATTGGGATATCATTGATTGTTACTTGTTTCTTCCATTGTGTTTCCCCTTTTAATATTGTCATTCTATTTCATAAGAGGACATTAAGATTTACATACTAGTGCTATTCCATATGTACTAACATTCCTTTTTGCCGGGGGAGTGATGCGTGGCT
Source organism: Nicotiana paniculata (assembly GCA_005239505.1). NCBI lineage: Eukaryota > Viridiplantae > Streptophyta > Magnoliopsida > Solanales > Solanaceae > Nicotiana > Nicotiana paniculata. The sequence goes on along the minus strand of ML326339.1, from coordinate 39,719 downwards.
AGAATCCGTAGTTTTAAGCATTATGTATCTTACATTTTATGTGTTTTTGTGATAAAAATACACGTCATATGTGCATAATGGAGTCTATTTCATGTTTAGGTGAATTGGAGATGGAAGCCGAGCTGAATGGGTGCATAAACGTCAAAAATACGCTCAAGAGTCGAAAAGGAGTGACCCGGGCTATAGCCGGGCATTTTCGCCCTAAATCCTGGCCTGCCCAGGCGTTAGTGGGGAGTTTGGGGCTTAAAGCCTGACCTACGTAGGCTATAGTGGGGAGTTAGAGCCCAAACTCCTGGCCTACCCAGGCTATAGCTGGGCGTTTGGGGCTTAAGGCCTGGGGTCCCTAGTCTGGTCAATTCCGTGTTTTGAAGGTTTTAAGCGTTTCCTGGTTTGAATAGAAGTCTCCTACACGTTGAGTGGTTCTCCCAAACATATAAATAGACCCAAAAACAACTTTTGGGGAGGATGCCATTTTAGGAGAGAATATACACACAAGATCATTGAGGAAGCAAAGGATTATCACTTTTCTTCATCTTAATCTAGTATTTTCCATTTATGCAAAACTTATGAATTTGTTTTATTCTAGTATGAGTGGATAAACACCCATTGTTCTTGGGTTGTGTTTTAGCCATGAATATTGTTATTCCTATCCTAACCACAAATCCGCTTCCCTGAAGAGAGCGTGATCTTAACCCTTCAGGGGAGCGGATTTGTGGTTAGGATAGGAATATTCCTAGTCACCGTGCTTAATTAAACATCATAATTTTAGTGCATTCTAATGGATTAATTTCAAAGGAATATAGGTGTTAATCTATTGAGAATTGGCGAGTAGTACTTTGGAAAAAGGATACGAGAGCAATTATCAGTTAATTAGCAAGCAAGAGTGAATTATATGAAAGGGAGAGTTAATTATAACTCAATACGAGTGGTGAATTGATCACAACCCTGGAATATTTGTCTCTATTGAATACACACAACAATATTCTTTTCACTTGATAATTACTTAGTTCATAGAATCGTAGTATAATTTAGTTACATTCCTGGATCTTGGTTTTGAGCTCGATTAAATAACAATTAGAGTGATTCCACAAGTACTTTACGCAAGTCCTTGTGGGCTCGACATTTGGTTTAACATTATATTACTTGCTACGACCACGTATACTTGCGTGTGCATTTTGGAACCAACAAGTTGTTGGCGTCGTTGTCAGGGACTTGAATATAGACTACTTTTTAGTTACTTGCTTTAATTGTTTATTTCATTGAGTCCAACATCACGTGATTTTTGCTCTAATCTCAAGAACTTTGAGTGAATGCATAGGGTCGGAATCTAGGATAGACTTGACGGCTTTGACCCCGAACCTGAGAGATCATGTCACCTCCAGCATCGTGAAGCCTAGAATCACTGGGAACTTTGAGCTGAAACAGAGCATGATCCAACTACTTCATGCAAACGGGCATTTTTTGGGTCTTCCACATGAGGATCCACAACAGCACATTCTGAACTTCTTGGAGATTAGTGATACTTATATCACTAACCGGGTCACGCCAGATTATATGAGGCCCACGCTTTTCCCATTATTTATATTGGGCGAAGAAAAGCGATGGCTGAAGGCAGAACCAGCTAATTCCATCTTGACATGGAACGATATGGCGAGAAAATTTCTGGCAAGGTTCTTCCCTTCAGGAAAGACCGCAAAGATCAGGAGTGAGATAGTCTCCTTTACACAGAAAACAGATGACTTTTTATATTCAGCATGGGAAAGATCCAAGGGGCTACTCAGAGACTGTCCTCATCAAAATCATACAAACGAGGTGTTAGTTCACACTTTCATTGAGGGACTCCATCCGCAAACAAAAATTGTGGTAGATGCAGCAGCCGGAGGTCAGGTGTTGGAGAAGAATTATGATGAAATATTTGCATTACTGAATAAGTTCTTCAAAAAGCAATCCAGACTGACAAGGTGAGATAGGGAGAAATGTGGTTCAAAAGTCACCAGGGGTTCTTGAAATAGATGTTGTCTCAACATTATCATCTCAGATCTCTACATTGACTAACCAAGTCAATCAGATGAACCTGATCATTAACAAGCAACAGGCCCACCTTGTGCAACCAGTTCAAAATATTCAGGTATTTTGTGAAGCTTGTGGAGAGGGTCACATGAGCAATCTATGCCCAGCAAATCCAGAGTCTGTATATTTTGTGGGTAATGTAAATCGAGGCAAACCAAATCCGTATGGGGACACCTACAATCCCAACTGGAGGAACCATCCAATTTTCTCTTGGATAGGTAATCAAGGCAATCAGAATCAATATCGGCCTCAAGCATCTCAACAACAATACATACCACCTGAGGCTAAACAATCATCTAGCTTTGAGGAGATTATGAAGAGAATGATGAACGACCAACTTGCTTTCAATCAGAAAATAATGGCTGATCACCAGGCCCATGCAGCAACAATGAGAAACTTGGAACGTCAATCGGGGCAACTTGCCAGTTCCAAAAATACCAGACCAGTAGGAGTTCTTCCTAGTGATACCGAGCCTAATCCTAGGGCTCAAGTCAATGCAATTACCTTGAGAAATGGAAGAATACTAAAAGAAGCTCGAAAAACAAAGAAGAATACAACTCATCCTTGAGGAGAATTAGTTCCCAACCCAGTTGAGGGGAATGAGAAAGATGATAAAGGACCCGAGCCAGTAATTGAAACAAGGCCACCACCTCCGTTTCCACAAAGACATCAGAGGCAAAAAAATGATGCTAAGTACAAGAAAATCCTAGATATGTTGAGCCAAGTAAGTGTGAATTTTCCTTTGGTGGAAATGTTGCAAGAAGTGCCTAAGTATGCGAGGTATCTCAGAGATATTGTGGCAAATAAAAGAAGACATGTAGAGTTTGAAATAGTTGCACTCACAGAAGAGTGTAGTGCCAGAGTTCAGAGTAAACTTCCTCCTAAGTTGAAGGATCCAGGGATTTTCGCAATTCCTTTGTCTCTTGGAAAATAAGAAGTTGGTAGAGCCCTGTGTGATTTAGGTTCTAGTATAAATTTGATTCCATCTTTTTTGTTCAAGAAACTCGGATTGGGGGTTCTTAGACCAACCACAATCAACTTACAGTTAGCAGATATGTCGCTAATTATTGCAGAAGGAATTATTGAAGATGTGCTAGTTCGAGTGGGAAAGTTTATTCTTCCCGCTGATTTTATTGTGCTTGATTACGAGGCAGATGAGGAAGTGCCCATTATTTTGGGGCGACCATTCTTAACTACTTGTGGAGCAATTATTGTTGTGAGGGCAGGGAAGTTAAAAATGAGAGTTGACGATGATGAGGTCACTTTTAATATGTACAAGGCACTCAAACTCCCAAAGAATTATGAGGACCTATTCATGATTACTGTGGTCGACGTGTAGGGGATAGAGCAGAGTCCTTATGTGAATGGCAATGATCCAGAGGAGGTGGTGTTGCAAGCTGAGGGTGTAAGGATAATTGAGAAAAGAACCAGCCATGAAAAAAGAGTCCCGTTAAGAGCGTGCAAAAAGTCTAGGCTTCATGGGAGAAAGAAAAAGAGAGAGCGCCCAGCCTGAGCAGAGTAGTAGAGTCATGCCACGACTATAAATAAGGCGCTTGTTGGGAGGCAACACAGCCTGCATATGTTTTCATTATTTTTTAGTGTCATTTTTATGTTGTTAATATTTTGCAGAGTAGGGGATGTCTGAGTACCCAAAAGTTGAAGCTGAGGGCATGTTTGATCTTAAGTGTGGGGTCATCCCGACTCTAAAGATTGAGAATCATGTCCGAGCTAGGACTGAGGGGTCTCTGGGAGTATGTCTCACCCTTGTTTTAATGTTTTTCTTTGTGATCATGCATCGAGGACTATGCATAACATAAGTGTGGGGTGGTGAAACTACTTTCTGATGTGTAATTTTATAAAATTATTGTTTTGTAGAAAAAATCTCAGATTTTTCCCAACGTTGGATCTGTTGGACAATTTTCTTGAGGGATAAAGTCTGATTTAAAAAAACACAAAAAAGATTTTTTATTTTGAGTAGTTAGGGAAATCCGAGTTGTGTTTCGATTCAAAGTGCTCGGAGAACTTTGATTTGAAGGAAATTCGGGTTGTGTATCGATCCGAAGTGATCAGAGCACATTGATTAGAAGGAAATCCGGGCTGTGTACCGGTCCGAAGCGATATCAGAGCATCTAAAATCTGAGATACTTGAATTAGAACGTGGGTGTCTATAAAATTTGAGCATAATATAAAATGCCCACTGTTTAGGAGAGCGCCTGGAAAATTTTGATTTGAAATGAGATGCTCATTAATCAGGAGAGTGCCTAGAAAAGAAAAAGGTTATTGTTCCACGTCGTAAAACTGATAAAAAAGGTCTGTGTCATTAATGACTCAGACAGCCAGTAAAAGCATAATGATAGAACGGATTTGTTATTGTCTTGTAATGTAGGATTTGGGACGGGTAGGATGTTCCTTTGGGATAAAAGAGGTTAATCTCTCCTTGAGCACTACATTGTATCTGTGACTTCGGCGTTAAAACCATTCTTGGGCGCTTGATCTTGTTTGGCTCGATGTCCCTTTGTTTTCTCCGACTTCTTTTGAGCTTGTAGTAGATTCTTTTCCCGTTTTTCGGAGGTTTTTTCCCTTTTTTTTTATTTTTGAGATAGTTTTCCCTTCTTCAAATTTGTGGAGTTTTATTCTCACCTTTTTCTGCTTTTTTTTTGTTTTTTATTTTTCTTCGAATTTGCGAAAGTTTTCCCCTTCTTGTTGGATCCTCATTTTGAATTTGCGGAGTGTGCTTTTTTTTTTCTAAAAGTCATGTCTCGGATATTCTTGGACTTTGCATATTTCGTCTTTTCATTCATGTGGCCTTCACTCTGGTCTCCGTCCGAAATACAAGTTTTTTGTTTGCTCGAGGAGGTTGGGCCAAGAGAGGGCTAGTGTATTTAGCATAATAAAGGGTATAGACTAAGATGTGGTTATCCAAGAAAAATTCGTAAGGCTCAAAGGGGGAAAGGCTAGGGATTGACGTCATTTGGTAGGCTAGAAAAGCTCAAACGGATCAAAGAAGGCGTACGATCCTTTCCCAAACTAAGTGTTACTCAGGATTTCGCCTCAGCATACATTTGGGCCAAGTTCTACATCTACAATGCAATGCAATGTATTTTAATGCAGGCTAACCACACAATTTACATGAACGATTAGACGTGCTTTGTTCTTACCCTAACAGTAACAATGAGATTTTTCACGCATCATTAAGGCATAATTGAGAGTATCACAAGAGTTTTATCCAAAGGTGATCCGCTCCATCATACCAATTAACCTTTGTTATTTCCCAAGCACACTCCTAAGTATATTGGTACCAACCACATCAATTTTTCATTTTCTTCTCTTCTTCCTCTACCCTTTTTTGATCTTTTGATAAATACCATCAAATACAAGGGTTCCCATTTGTTTTGAATTTTTGGATTTTGACTTAAATTTTTTTTGTTTATCTTTACTTCATTTTTTTTAATTTCTGACTTAATCAAAATTTGTGATTTTTCGTGAAAGTTAGACTAAACCCAAAGATATCCAATGTTTCTCGTTGAAATGCGAATCAGCTCAAACGTATTTAGGAAGGGTGGAAATAATTTTTTTTATTTTAATTTCATTTTATTTTTATATTTTTGAATTAATATTTTTTTGTGTTTTTGATAGAGAGAGCTGAATGTAAAAAGGTCTTTGTGGTTACTGTTTCGTAGCACTGAATGTTGAACGGACTTTGTTACTGTTCTAGAACGATATCAGAGCATGAATAGGAGATTAAAATTTAACGGAGTGTTTACCTTTCTAATGTGATATCGAAGCTTTGATGGGTTGTGTAGCATTCCTATGCGATATCAGAGCTTTCACACGAATGTATAATTTGATGCACTATTTACCTTTCTGATGCGATATCAGAGCTTTGAAGGGTTATGACCGTTTTGATATGATATCAAAGCATGGATAGGAAAGTAAAATTGAATCACTCTCCATGCGATGGGAGGATTAGGCCGGAATGTAAACTTTGAATCAGTCTCCACACTCGACTCGATGGGATGATCTTTTGACAATGATCTTCAATCAACTGTGACCCAAGTGGCCAGACTTGACCTTTACAGGTGTCCTGTGTATCTTGACACAATGTCAAGAATCAGGTAAGCGTAGTTCGTAAAGGTTGGATAGTATAAGATGGATGATTTTCAACACTTTTTACTCTCATACTTTGAAGGAATTAAAACTAACAACGTTAATTGCATCACATATATGTATGAAGTGCAAAAGTATAAACAAACTCGAAAAGATTCCTCATCGTACCCGTGACTGGGTATGATATCTCTGGTAATGAAGACTGTCTCCCACAAGAAGTTGTACCTTCAACAGTTTCCTCGATGCCTCTATCTATTTGCAAGATATTTGTTGTGGTTATCTCCTTATTGACTGCAGGGATATTTCTTTGCGACCTTCAAGTTGTCCATGGGAACCTTTTGGTGATCGTCCCTGGCTAATAGACGGGGATGATTATCTAATGCAAATACAAAAATAGAGTGAGAGTGTTGTCGTCATAAAAATACGGAATTAAGAATTGTAACTAACATTCCCCTGATTTCTCGGTTGATGTTCCACAATATCTGATGTCGGATGTTATTTTTCTGTGCAGTCCATGATGATGCACCTTTCAGCCATCCACAAGAACCTTTTGATGGTCGTCCGCGGGTGACAACCAGGAAAGATATTATGATCTAAATATAGAAAAGTTGCGAGAGCAGTGAAGTCATGAAAAATGATGTACTCCCCTGATTATCTGACTTATGCTCCACCAAGTATAAGACCAGATGTTATCTTTTGTGAAGTCCGAAGATGATGTACCTGTAAATTCATAGGTGAAAATATTAGGGTCCCTCTCAAGTAATTACAGAATTGAGAGGGTGTAGAGTTAGGTTGTCTGGCCAATGATGTAGTTTATTTGATCAAGTACACGATGTTGGATCAAGTACACAATGTTAGCATTAGAGTGAAAGTAATTGAATCGTAGATTTGAGGCTTTTCTTGTTCTCTTTTTGTCACACATGGCCAATGTCTATAAATAGAAACACTTTGCCTCAAAGAAGCGTCAATCATAAATACTAAAAGTGAAAAATAAGAGCTTACTTGATGACCTACTGGCCCTAATAGTGCTGCGCTGAAGTATCCCATCTCGAGCCATATCTTCAGTTTGAAATAGGTGGGGGTATCTGGATTTCATTTTTTCCTCCGCTTACCACGTCATCTCTTCCACGTTCTTGCTTTACCATAAAACTTTCACGGAGGCTACCTCTTTATTTTGTAGCTTGCACATTTATCGTCATAGGATGGAACTGGAACTTCCTCGTACAATAACTTCTTCGTGATATGTACATCATTAGTGGTCACCACTCGTGTAGGAACTCTAATGCACTTCCATAGCATAGATACATGATAAATCGGATGGACAGACTCCAATCCCAAGGGAAAGTTTAACTCATAAGCTACTTGGCCCACTCCCCAAATAATCCTATAAGGCCCAATATACCATGGACTAAGCTTGCCTTTGTTGCCAAACCTCATCACGCCATTCATATAGAATACCTTTAAGAAAACCCACTCATCAACCTTGAACTCTAAGTCTCGTCGTTGCAGATTGGAATATGACTTCTGCGACTCAAGGTTGTAAATAGTTGCTCCTGGACAAGCTTTACCTTCCCTACGCCGTACTGAATCAAATCTTGTTACACCCCATAATTTCGTACGTAAAAGTACATCATAAGTCAATTTAGGTAAGATCTTTGAAAGTACATAAAGTAAGGCAATCATTTTACCATGGAGGTTACAAATATTGAGGATCATGAACAACAAGTACGAAGAGGGTTGGAAGGTTCAGAAGCTAAGTAATTGAAGAAAATAAGTTTTGTTGAAAGTTAAAAAGTTCAGAATTTTAACATATACTTTTGGGGTGAGACTAGGGTGCTCTAAATGATAAAGAGGTTATGTTAAGAGTTACTTTTGTCTTATGATAGTCGTGTGTTATGTTTTGAAGTCAAGCGAGTTGTGCAACAAAAGTTGGCAGAGATCATCATAAGTTACATTCACAAGCTTTACTGAAATTTAAGTCAAATGTAACTACGATTTTCTCCCAGTATACTTAGAGTTATGGGGTATTCCACCCATAAAATTGAAAATCTATGAGTCTATTTTCTAACCTATTAAACAGTTTGTCAATACCACATTATAGTAGAGACGTATATGAATTTTGTGAGACTTCACAAGCTACTAGGTGACAAGTAGGTGTGTCACCTTCTTGCTTAAATGAGAGTCCAAAAATGTGCTAGTTTGGGTCGTCCAAGGTGGACTTTTAAATGACTATGTACTTCATATACATTAGACGTATAATAGGGCATAATAACCAGAGCTATGCTCTAAAAACAATCCTCCCAATAATTGCCCACAACCCCTAATTGATTTTCTCTCCCTTTCAAGTTCTAATTGAATGTAAAACATGGAGTTTGAAGAACCAAGGTAGGAGATGAGTTATCCAACAAATAAGGTAATTTTAATGCTCTCTTTCATCCATTTGTTCTTCTAAAAGTGCATAGTAAGTGGTTCTATATTTGTAAGAACTCACGGGACGGTAGTCGGAAGCCGTGAGTTCAAGTTATTCGCTTGTAGTAGACTGTTTTATGGACTCTTTTGTGTCGCTGTTGGGCTGCATGTTTTACTACTATTTTGTGGAGATTCGGAGAGGAAGGTTTTGTAGAAACACCACATAAATGCAGGGTGGTGGGCTGGTCGTTCGTCGTAACATTTTTGTGATGTTTGACACTACTACGTTGGTCGTTTTGTGTATGAATAGATTGGGGTGTGTTGGGCTGTTTTGTAGTATTTTGTGGTGTATATAAGGTTGGAAAATAATGTATATATGGTTTTGTTGTTGTGTTCTTCTGTTTTTGGTGTTATCTTGAATTTGGAGAAAGTACGGATTATGGGGGTGATGCTGCCAGTTTTAATACAAAATAAGCTTGTTGTTTTATTGTGCGATAGTTGCACCTTATATAACTTAATGATAGTATTATTATCGTTGTTGTAGATTAAGATGAGAAGAGGCGAGTTCAAATTTGTGATTGAATGATTTGATATGGTATGTTAAGGCTAAAACTTTCTTCATTTTGGCATAATCCCGTAACTGCATGAGTTTGATAATGAGGTATAAAGAGAAGTTCGTTTTCCTGAACTTATGTACACTCTCCTAGTCTCATCAGTTACAATATTCTCCCTTATCAGAACTTCATATTAACTTTAGTATTGTCTTCTTTCAACCAAGATAGTGAAGAGTATATATATATACAATATTATAGTATTTTCACCATCATCGAGCTATAATAGGTGGCAGCCTGTATTGGGCAACCTCTGATCAGATGGTAAGTTATATATCGAGCTCACTCTGGACGAACGCCTATGAGTGAGACCAGAATGGCCGAGATATAGAGCCTAGTATGGCCGAGCGCCTATGAGCGAGCCTACTACGGCAGAGCAGTTACGCATGCTGAGCCGTATAGGGCCGGAAAACTATTTTACTTACTATAATGAGAGAGATGAGTCGGTATCAAAAGGTAAGCATATCTTCAAATTATATTTGACTCCCAGGTACTTTCAGTTATTATATTATTAGTTCAGTTTCATATTTCAGTTATCCTATTGCCTTACATACTTGGTACATTATTTCGTACTGACGCCCCTTTTGTTGGGGACGTTGCATTTCATGCCTATAGGTCTTGATTTGCAGTTGAACAGACCCTCCCAGCAGACAGAGTCAAACATCAGCTTAGTTGGTAAGCTCCACTTTCTCGGAGTTACAATGTATACGGCAAAATCGGAGGAGTCCGATTTTGAAGTCTCTATTGTGCCGAGCTCGAGCTCGAGAGGCTCGATGTAAAGTTCGAGCCCAATCTCAGAATGCATACCTCGAGAGAGCACATCGAAGGCCCGATGTGTCCTACCTCGAGGCACTGCAAAATCGATGACAGTCAAGAAAAAATGGGAATTTCTCAAGGGCAATATAGGTCAAGGCATAAATCTTAGGACTGGTTCGTACAAATCCGTACTAGGCGGTTATACGACTATTGTTTAACCAAAGAATTAGATCCTTTGACCAAAACTACTTTTAGGATGAACACGAGTTTCTCATAATCCAGGAAATAATAATAAATAAAAAGGAGTAAGTAAATAGACAATAATATGATGCACAAAAAAGTAAAATGTATTGTATTCGTAGTTCAGATGCCTTTACAAGTTATATTGTCTTCCCTTATATAGGGAATTTCTTAACATAACGTCTACCTCTTACAATGATCGCTCATTAATGACTAATTATTACATTAATGTGACGTTACAAAGAATAACTGTAACTATTGCGTGAAGGTTATATAACATGTGAGTCATTAATTGAGGATCTCTGAATCTTCCCGTAGCTCTGTCTGGATTCATTCTGACTGTGTCTCTTATTTTTCTCAATCAGGTGAGTTTCTCGTAGCTGATTTCCCCGTAGGTTTATTGAGCCGTGCCTTTTTGCTTGGAACCTCTTTATTGAATCATGTCTACCTGACATGTTTTCCTTGATCCACGTAGTTGGCTGAGTCATCGATAATTATCATACGTGTGAAAATCTTTTTTACCAATACAGATAGTCCCCCCACTTACCATTTATTTATCGATTAGTATTTGGTAAGTGGAAACACATTAATGGCGGGAATATTTTTTCGTCGCTTCATCTCGAAACATTGTATCCTTTTCTGAACAAAGGTGTCGCTTGTCACTTCTATTTAATGCTCAAGCCACGTGTTCCCACTGGATTTGTTCTGCAGTTACTCAACGCCTTTTAGGGATTTTTACGGCTGCATCAGTCACGAAGTGACACCTTCAATCATGACTTCCGCATCATTGTTTTTCTCATGTTTGACGGTTTTCTTCAAGTATAAATACCTCTTTTCTTTTCTTTACTTCCATGAAAAACTTATAACTTGTCTTCTTTATTTTTACAGGGATTTCCCTTGTCTTCGTAAATATGTCTTCATCAAACCAACCTAAAGGGATGATAAATGTGGATGATTTGACCCCTTCTTTTGCTCCGACGCGGAGCCGGAGAGGTGGTAGACTGAGGAGTTTAGGCTCTACTCCTTTAAGAGGCTCTTCTTCTTCCCAGATTACTTCCCCTCATTATGCTAGGTCTTTAGTTTGTCCAAGAGTTGGGGCATCCAAATCATCGTCTAGGGGTAGAGAATATCATGAACCCTTACACGAACCACGAGTGGATGAAAACATTCCTGCTGAGTTTAACTTCTCTAGGGATAGTCAGGTCCTTGTTGATCAGTCATTATCCCTTGATAGTGCTGATAGGTACCCTACCCTTATTACCGAAGGTTTAGTTCCCCTTGTCCGTAGGGGAATATTCTTGGATGTCTGATTTTCCTATCATCGTTCCGAATGAGAAACAAAGAATAAAGTCTTACAAGTCGGGGTATTCTTACGTTTATACCTACCCTTTTACTTTAGGTTTTAAACCTCCTATTGATCCAGTCATCATTGAATTCTGTCGTTTCATCAAAATCTGTTAAGGACAAGTTGGTCCTCTTGTGTGGCTGGTTGTTGTGTGTCTCAGATGTTTAGCTATTTTAGCCTCGGTTCCTTTCACCTCTAATCATCTCATTCATCTTTATTCTCCTGCATTATTTCGTCAAGGGATTTTTACTCAGACTGCCATGAGTAAAAGAGTGTTGGTAACCCCTGAAGAAGATAAGGATAGAGGTTGGTACCTTCGATACGTTAGTGCGCCCACTACTGGTTTAGTGGGTGAAGAAAATCTTCCCTTCTCCGAGAAGTGGAATAGTGCACGTGAGTACATTTTAGCTCAAATTTGTTATTTTTCCTTTTTTCTTTAAGTGTTTTATTAACACCGTAGCTATTTCTTCTTCTTTCAGCAATCATGGGTACTATTGAGAATTTCTCCAGTAACCGTGATTGGGTAGAAAAGTTGTTGTCAATTGTTCCGTTGGAAGAAATGTCTTGGAAGTACTTCTCCGGGAAGTACGGTTGGAAAGTGAAAACTCACGGTAAGTGAAGCTTTTATTTTCGTTTCTTTTTTTGCTCGAATCTCTTTTTCAATTTAACCCTTTATTTTTTATAGGGTTTCCTATCCGTGGAGTGTCTGTTGCATCTGTTTCCAAAATGTCCCTGGCTCATGTCCAGGAAATTATTGCTGGTTCTTCTTATTCAAAGAGGAAGGTTAGTGGGTCTAGGACCTTAGAATAAGAAGAAGAAGAGGAGGAGTCCCGGTGCACATGTCACGTACAAAGAGGGTAATTTCAGACGATGAGTCTACACCCGTGGCTATGCTTTCCGTACGTGAAGTCAGACTTTCTTCCTCCGAGGATGCTTCTCTCTCTCCTGTGCATGATTTTGTGGATCATTTGTTCCGTGAAGGCTTTGACTCCATTGTTAATGAAGTTCCCTTAGTTGTTTTCCCTCCTTCTTTTAGAGAAGTTCCTTCATCGTCTCCTATTATTTCCTCTGCTCCCTTGGCTATTACTGCTCCCTTTACTACTTTGCCTGTCGCTTCTTCAGCTACCCCGACTTCCATGCTCGTGGATTCTACATCTCTTCCTACTTCCTTGCCTTCTATTAGAGAAGTGGGGTCTTCGAGCAGGGAGATGCAGGAGGTTCTAATAGAGGTTCCTGCTGGTGTGAGTCTTTTTAAGAAATTCAGCCAGCTTGAGGTGTGGCTGAAGCCCTTGATAGGCCCAACAGAGAGGTCCAAACTAGATAGCCGTAGTTCTCTAACCTGATCTAATGAGGTCGTTCACACATCTTTGAAGGTAAAGTGTATTCTTTTGCATTTCATTCATGTAGATGTAATTGTCGTATCTAATTAATTTCCTTTTTGTAGATCAACCTTATAGGCATGGAGCTCATGAAGAGGGTTTCTAATGCGGAGCATGAAATAAAAGAGTGACAGGCTAAAGCGAGTAACTGGAATGGGAAATATGACAGTCTAAGGGTCGACATGGAAGCCTTAGAAGATGAAAAACGCACCTTGGAGCGACAGATGAGAGTCACAACAGTGAAGTTGGTAGTGGAGAAGGCTTCTTTCAACCAGGAGGACAAACACAAGAGCATCCTTGAGCATTTGCTGAACAGTTGTCTCGTGCCTGAGAAGAAGCTAGGATTTTAAAAGCTTTACTATAACAGAAAGAAGGGTACTTAGGCGAGCTTGTGCAGTCTATTACTCAGACCCACGAGGATCTTCGCAATGCCTTGGACAAAATTCAATTCCTGGAGAGGTCTGTTGCACCTTTAAGGGCCAATAAAGATGCTGTTGAGGCTGAGAGGGACAGACTTAGAGCTGAGATCATTATATGGGAGAATGACTACCAAGCTCTTGAAGAGGCGGAAGTTGTCGATGTTAGTTGGGCGTACATGAATTCTCGCATTGACACATTAACGGAAATGAGTCAAGGGGGTTTTGACCTTAATGATTAAATAGCTAAAATCAAAGAAGCCATGGAGAACGCTCAACAAGGTCAGAATCTCTCTTCACTTGAAGGTGAGGCTCCTGCTGCTCAAGTCCCCTCGTCTCCAACTCTTCCTGCTCCCTCTACCGGTGAAGAAGTCGATCCCCCTCCTCAAGAAAATTAAGATGTTGGTTCTCCCCCTTTATTTATTTGATTGGTGGTTACCCCCAGCTCCATCGGGGGTAAGTTTGGATCTTTTAAAGTCCCTAACTGACAACTTAGGGGCACCTTAATGTACATACAATATATACGGATAAGTATAAGTTTAATGCAAAATGTGACTTTTGTTATCGAGTTTCTATTCTACTCCTTAAGTCTTTTGCATGCTTTATTTTTTGAGGTTTTGGTGACAAAGTCTATGTTATCGCCTCCCATTTCTATTTCGTGATCTCTATAGTCTACATTAGCCCTTCTGGCTTTTGGTGATTTCCTTCACCTGTTGGCAACTAGGATACTTGGCGACAAGTATGCGGCCTCTGTCGCAACCACAATTTTCCTCCTTAGGATGTCGTGTTGACAACTAGTATCTAAGACTAGTTAGGCATAATAATTTTGCGGAATAACAGAAACATTAAGTTAAAATGCAAAACATCAACAAATGTAATAAAAGGAATCCGCAAATCAATGAATGACAACTCTCAAAACCCGGTAGAAATAAGTCTCAAGCTCTAACGAGAAATGCTAAATATCTCTATACATGTGAGTCTAATGAGGACAAGGAAAACAACATAATAATGGTTTAGGGGGAACCCGAGGTTGCAGACATTGGCAGATATACCTTGATGTCTCCATATACAAGCTAGCTCATTGATACCGTGTCTTGTAGAAACTATCTGGATCTGCACAATAAGATGTGCAGAAGTATGAGTACACCACAACAGTACCCAGTAAGTGCCAAGCCTAACCTCGGTAGAGTAGTGATGATGTCAGGTCAGGGCCCACTGAAATTCATAAGAAACAAGGCAAAAAGTATAATAATATAATGAAAATACAGAGAAGTGAAACAATTATAATTTACTGAAGGTAATAACACAGAATCAAAGAAAGGCAAGTACAACATGAAAGGATGCAAAAATCATACAAGTTAAGGAAAGACAACAACAATTAGAGGGAATCAACAGGGGCACTCCCGAGGTACCGCCTCGTAGTCCCAAAAGTAAATATCTCACAATCGTTCTTTATATCACCACGCGAGCCTTAAAGTTTGTTTTTGTCACGCCCAAACAGATATGCCACGACGGGTGCCCGAGTCCTACCTGTCGAACACCCTTAAGCATGCTTCTAAGATATAAACATGAATAACATTCGCTGAACTACGAGAATAGCATGCGTGAGGAAACCTATCAAAAAAACATATATACATACTTGTGCAAAATACGTAGAGCGAGCCGACAAGGCTGCTATAGACAACTACATATCCAAAACTAGAAGCCGATAAAGCCACATACTACCCAACAATACATGACTGTCTACAGACCTCTAAGAGAATATACAATTGTACAAGGACGGGACTAGGCCCCGTTATACCCATATATGTATACAAATATATCGTACCAAGATGCAAAGCAGCTCCTGATCAAATGGATCACACCAACTCTCGTTGATCAAGGATCCTAAAAAGGTAGATTGTCTGCTTGTCTACATACACTTGCGGGCATTAAACGTAGGCCCCAGGAAATAGGGCGTCAGTACGAATAATGTACTGACTATGTAAGGCATGAAAATAAGTACATAAAAAGTCATAGATGGAACATGGAATAAAAAATTCCACGTGAAAGTCTAAATAGCTTTGTAAATCCTGAAAAATTTATAATGTCATGCACGTGCGTATAAATGTCGTGTCATGCATATGTATAGGTTTTCATAACATCATCAAGCCTCTGAGGGCATCCCGTCATATCCTCTCGGTCACTTTGTGGACCGCATAACCCATATATGACCAAAGATATGTGTCGGGGCTCATAATTTCTAATTTTTTTACCCGACCCTATGTCGATAAAACATATGCCATAGTATATTTTGAGCTCATCTTCTGATATTATAAAGTGAGATAGGGAGCCTTAGTGTTAGAAAGTGATCCTCGTCAAATATTCTTCAATTATTGCTTGAAACTTTTGAAGATTATCAAGGAAAGAAACCTAGGCTTTCATCCTAAAGGTAAGAATCTATACCTTAGCCCTAAATTTTTAAATTTATACTGAAAATGAGTAATTAATAAGATGGTCCATGGGTATGAGGGTTGTTTATCTTACATGCCTGTGTGATAAAAAGGGTGTAGGGAGAATGTGAGCTAAAAATGGTGACGGATGGGTGTGGGTGATGAAACCTTATAAAAAGGACCTTGAAAGATTAATACACAATTAGTATTTGATAAAATGCTCAAGTGAGCCAGTACCATGAAATTTTTCCTAAATCTAGCTTCAATTTGTTATATCCGTAAATTAGATTGGGGTCGCCAAGGGTTGCAGATAATTGTAGTGTCTAGAAAAAGAGCAATTAAGGTATGTATGGCTAACTCTCTTCTTCTTAGAATCGAAGTCTTGGTGTCCGAATAATTGGTGTAAATTCCAACTTGATCATACTAGAATTTATTACCTTAATGTGTTGGGATGAAAGATTTAGATTCTAGAATTGTTCTAAATATTTACCATGAAATCATGCTATTTGAGAACATGATTATGATCTCCAAATTGTTTCTCTTATGTATGCAATGCCGTATGTGATAGGTTCAGGGTATGTTCCTTCTGTTAGGATAAAAAGATATTGCTCGCACTCCTTGTGTGATTTTCTCCTAAACAATCATCAACCTGCTTTGCTTGTCCATGTGGCTACATAACTCAGGTTACTCTTCTCCGATAAGTGAATCAAGACTTCTCACACTTTCATAATTATTTATCTGGTCACTTGGAGGCCTTATTCTACACTAACTCGTAATGATTTTATGTACTTTCTCAAAATTGTTTATGATTTTCTAGGGCTACGAGGGCTTGTCTCATGGGTTCCAAAAGTAACGATTCTCCTTAAAGTTCAGACTTAAATTTCCATGATTTCAAACAAAAGTGTGTCTCCTTTTCAAAAGTCTTAAATTGATCGGATTTGATGAGGTTATGTGGCTTCCTGATCATTCAGCTCCTAGGAGTATTGACAACATCATTGTCATGTATGGGACTTTTGCTACCTTTGCATTCCATCGCCTTAGGAAGGGGTTAGATTGTTCGAATTATGATAATCTCATAAGTAGATGACTTTTTTTCCATCCTCATGCGCTTGTGGCATAAAGTCCTTGTGTCTCTTATTGTTAGTAGTGAAATCAAATTCCACGTATTTCATTTGCGCCCTCAATCACACCCATGTTGCAAGAGTCTTAACATTTGAGCTCAACTACTTACCTTACACTCAGGGACACAACCGACGTATCCTACTTTATCACTTCTTTAAAATCTCAAGTTCACATACATGGTATCAACTTTATCTAAGAATAGTAGTTTTATCTATGCTTAACTTATCTGATAATTGATGTAGTCAACTGGATTAAACCATGTCGGCATAGTTAATAGAAATCATAGTGTCTCTTAGCATATAACCTCATGAAATACTCTGCTCCGTATATTAATGGGTTCCTGAATAAATCCAGCCCAATCTTGAACTCTGTTGCTCCTTACTGTGTTAAGTTTATATGGTATTGAAGGTTCAAACGTGTCAAAGCCCCCCCATGATCTCATATAATCAGTAGGTAATTTTATGGTCAATTTATGATGGCACATCTTAGAGTAATCGTGAAAGTCACCACGGGTTTAGTTCGGGTGTTCGCATAGAGATGTAGAATTCAGGAGGGTGAAGCGGTTATTCTAAAAAATTTCCCCCGTAGATGTTATGTGAATTTATAATGAAGAGTACATAAGCGCATTTCCCATTAGGTTGAACTAAGGGTATGATGTTTCTCATGTATTTGTATTTTCATATATATATGTCTAAGAAGGTAGTTGGAAGATACTTTGTGTATCATTTTGGTGTAGATTATTGAAGGTGAAGTTAATGGGTAGTTAGCTTATGTGAGGCATCTAGATATCATCCTTGTTAGGTAAGTTTAGGGGTTGGGATTGTTTCCGCGAATGTGTTATGGAAAAGCTTGTAAGTCGAGGAGGCCACCTTGAAGGCCGAATGTGTTGTGGAAGGAAAATATTTTTTCTTGATTATATATCAATTAGTTTTGACTTGAAAGGAAAATGTGCAGTCCATGTCCAGGTGTCATTATGATAATGTAGTTCTTGTGATGCTGAGAATTAGTGTTATGGGTAAATACATTGTGGTGCTTTGTCGAGTTATTGATGACCTTTTAGGATGGTTTTGGGTGATTTTCTGACTAGTGGATAGGCCTAGTTACAAAGGAGATGCTGCCGAAATTTCTTAAAAATTTGGTTTTGAAAGTTGTCATCTCTAAGAAATTACATAGGTGTCAAATTTTGTAAAGTTAACTAAACTATGTGTGGCTTGTGGAAGTAATTGAATTATATGCAACTTGTTGAAATGACCGGATTATGTGCAAGTTGATAGAGTAACTGAAAATGTGGAGTTGGTTAAAATGTGTTCTGGGGGCTCTCTGATATGTAGATATACCTAATTATAAAGGACACTCTGGCGAAATTCTCAGGAAATATCGGAGTTAGTAAAAATTTGGGGGTTGGCATGTTTTATGTTCTCTTAACTAAGTAATTCCCCGATCTTCATTCGAGCACGAATGATTCTAAGTGTGGGAGGATCTAAAGACCCATAAAATTTCAAGTCTAAAAACAATGCCCAAATAGGTCCCCATGTTGTTATAACTGTAGAAATTCGTAAAACGGACCCTTGTGGAGTAAAAAGTACCCCGGGACTTAAAAGATAAAATTTTCCAGAATTGCGTAGATGTATGATCCACTATGCGACCATAGAGCAGGTATGCAGACCGCATACCTGGACAGCCTACTGTCCAATTTGAGGACAACTATGCGGCCCAAGATGTGATCGCATTTTGGGAATGCGGACCGCATAGCTGTCGCATCCTTGCACCTCCATTTTTTCGGAGGAGGATATGTGACGCACTATGCGGTCGCTTAACAGGTATGCGGACCGCATAATGGTCACGTACCTGGGCAGTCCGGTTCCTATTTTGGCCCATTTGAGCGTCAGTAATGCGAGAGGAATGCAGACCCCATAGCAGGAATGCGATCACATTCCCGACCGCATTTCCCGCTTCGGGGCTCCTAATTTCTAATTTTATACCCAACCCCAGCTTAATAAACACTTACCCCCTCTCATTTTAACGGTTATCTGAACAAAATAGAAAGAAGGGAGAGTAAGTTTACTGAGAGAAAGTCTTCTTCTTCATTACATTTGTCCATCATATCTACTCAGGCCCGAAAATTATCGAGTAATCATCACCTTATTAACCATAAGAGGTAAGTCTCCACCCCATTTCCATTCAATTCTCAGGTTTTGGTTAAAAATGGAACGCGCATGAATTGGTTCTCGAAGATAAAAGCTAACACCTGCATGCATGTTCATGATTTGTCCTAATCTAGCAAAAAGGTGTAAGTTAGAGTAACCTTCCACTAAAAAGGGGATTAATTAATCAAAGGGGTCACATAGTGTTTGATAAAATTCTCAAATGAGTTCATGATATCTAATTATAAGTCTAAACATGGCATCTTGTAAATTAAATTGGAGGCGATAGAAGGTCTGGTGGGTTGAGAATAGATATTAAAGGGGGATTTCGACTAGAGGTATGTATGTGAATCGATTGTCCTAATGTGTTGAAGCGTAAGACTCTGTTCTTTGAGTGTACTAGTTGCTTTCCATGCCATCATGCTATGTGAGATTGGGAAGGAAAGGCAAATCAGGTTCGCTTGACCGGGTTGATTCGGTTAGGTGCCGGTCCCGTCCCTCGGTTTTGGGGCGTGACAGAATGGTACCGGCGGAATTAAAATAGCTAAAGGAAAAACTGAAGGATTTGCTAGAGAAAGGTTTAATCCGACCGAGTGTGTCGCCTTGGGGCGCATCGGTTCTCTTTGCCATAAAGAAAGATGGATCATTGCGGATAGGTATTGACTACCGAGAACTCAACAAAGTAACAATCAAAAACAAATACCTATTGCCAGGGATAGATGATTAGCCTGATCAATTGCAAGGTGCTAAGTTCTTCTCCAAAAATGATTTGCGGTCCGGCTATCATCAATTGAAGATAAGGGAGCACGATATTCCGAAGACAGCTTTCAGAACCTGGTATGTGCACATTGAATTTTTGGTAATGTCTTTTGGGTTAACAAATGCCCCGGAAGCTTTCATGGATCTTATGAATCGAGTCTTCAAGCCGTGTCTTGAATCCTTTGTGATAGTATTCATTGACGACATCCTTGTATATTAAAAAAGTCGAGAGGATCTCGTCGACCACCTCAGGGCAGTTCTGCAGACTCTTCATAAACACCAATTGGTATGAAAAGTTCTCAAAATATGAATTTTGTCTTGAATCTGTTACATTCCCGCGTCATGTCGTCTCCGGACAAGGAATTAAGGTTGACCCTCAAAAGATTGCAGCGGTGAAGGATTGGATTAGACCTACTAATCGAACAGAGATTCCGAGTTTCTTAGGTATGGCCGGGTATTATAGGATGTTCGTGGAGGGGTTCTCCACTCTTGCCGCTCCATTGACTAAGTTGACGCAGAAAGCGGTTAAGTTCCAGTGGTCCAATGCTTGTGAGAGGAGCTTCAAGGAATTGAAATCAAGATTGACTACGGCGCCGGTGTTGACCCTGCTAGAGGGTATAGAGGGGTTTGTGGTGTATTGTGATGCTTCAAGGATCGGTCTTGGGTGTGTATTGATGCAACATGGTAAGGTTATATCCTATGCTTCAAGGCAACTTAAGAATCATGAAAAGAACTATCCAACTAAAAATTTGGCGTCATTATTCGTATGGAGTCCATGTAAATGTACTTACGGACCACATGACTCTTCAATACATTTTCAAACAGAAGGAATTGAACTTGAGGTAGAGAAGGTGACTTGAATTGCTCAATGATTATGACATCGACATTTTGTATCATCTGGGAAAAGCTAATGTGGTGGCGTATGCTCTTAGTCGGAAATCTCTGGGTAGTTTTTCTCACTCGCAGGCATGTTAAAGGCCCTTGGCCCTGGAGGTTCACTAGTTGGCCAGTTTGGGAGTTCGTCTTGCCGACTCTAGCGAAGGGGAGTGATTGTGTGGAATAGGGTGGAATCATCGCTTGTGACAGAGGTCAAGGAGAAGCAATATAATGATCTAGTGTTGGTGCAGCTGAAGGAAGGGATTCATAAACATAAGACTACGGCTTTTTCTCTTGGCTTGGATGACGGAACATTACGGTACCAAGGGCGACTATGTGTTCCAACGTAGATGGTCTTCGGAAAAGAATCATGGCATAAGCTAATGCTTCTAGATCTTCCATCCACCCAGGTTCTTCAAAAATCTATCATGACCTCAAGGAAGTTTACTAGTGGAATGACATGAAGAAGGGTGTGGCGGACTTTGTGGCAAAATGACCAAACTGTCAACAAGTGAAGTACGGGCATCAAAGGCCCGCTGGGTTAGCACAAAGTATAGAAATTTCAATGTGGAAATGGGAGATGATCAATATGGATTTTATGGTTGGATTATCACTCACTCTGCGTAAGTTTGACTCAATTTGGCTGATCATGGATCGACTCACGAAATCAGTACACTTCTTACCAGTTAAATCCACCGACACTGCAGAATAGTATGCTCAATTGTATATCAAGGAAATAGTCAGGCTTCATGGCACTCCAGTTTCCATCATTTCCGATCGAGGTGCCCAGTTCACGGCTAATTTCTGGAAGAAATTTCATCAAGGGTTTGGGTACGCAGGTAAATTTGAGCACGACTTTCCATCCATAGAATATCGGGCAAGTAGAGCAGGCTATTCATACAGTCGAGGAGATGATGCGTGCTTATGTGCATGACTTCAAGGGTAGTTGGGATGATCATTTGCCGCTCATAGAATTTTCTTATAACAACAACTTCCATGATAGTATTCAAATGGCGCCGTTGGAGGCCTTGTATGGTAGAAGATGTAGATTGCCAATTGGATGATTCGAGGTTCAAAAGATGAACTATTAGGACCAGACGATGTGCATCAAGCTATAGAGAAGGTTAAGATCATAAGAGAGTGGTTGAAGACTGCTCAGAGTCGTTAAAAATCCTATTCAGATGTTTTTTTTGGAGAGACTTAGAGTTTAAAGAAGATGATTGGGTGTTCTTGAAGGTATCTCCCATGAAGGGGATCATGCAGTTTGGAAAGAAAGGGAAATTAAGTTCGAGGTATGTCGGTCCATATAGAATCATTCAAAGGATAGGTCAGGTAGCGTACAAGCTTGAGCTGCCACCTGAGATGTTATTAGTGCACCCGGTATTCCATGTGTCCATGTGGAAGAAGGTAGTTGGAGATCCATCCGCTATGGTGTCGATTGAGACAATCGAGGTTAGTGAAGAACTGTCATATGAAGAGATTCCGGTTGCTAATCTTGATAGACAAGTCCAAAAGTTGAGAAACGAAGAAATTGCATATGTGAAGGTATTATGGTGAAACCAGCAAGTCAAAGAAGCTCCCTGGGAAGCCTAGAATGAAATGAAGAAGAAGTACCCTCATTTGTTTGAATAGCCATGTATTAGTTCTATGAAGTTGTTTATCCTAAATTTTTAATCACTTGTTCAACTAACGTAAAGATATTCCTTCTTAGCTATATGTCTTGTATGAGGCATCAGTTGGTGTTGTTTTGCGTTTTGTTGTGTTGTTTGATCAAGTGTTGTTAAGGTGTGTTTCTGGGGCTCTCTGGCAGGTGGATAGGCCTAATTACAAAGGAAATTATGGCGAAAGTTTCAGAAAATTTAGGAGTTGGTCAAATTTGGTGTTGATGGTGTGAGGTATAATTGAAGATGTATAAGGGCTATTCAGTGAACTTTGATCCTCGTTCGAGGATGAATGATCTTAAGTGGGGGAGGATGTAAGGCCCGTAACGTTTTTCCTAGAAACCCGGGACTTCGTGGTGCTGAGATTAGATTCATGTGTTATAAGTGGTTCAGACTTTTTGGATTAAACACTACGATTTTGGGCTAAAGAAAAATATTTTAAAAATGTGTGCATTTATGCGGCCCATTATGCGGCCGCATAATCACTATGCGGACCGCATAATTGTCGCAGAGTGAAGCAGAAAGTTTGGCCAATTTGAGGTCAGCTTACGGTCAATTATGCAATCGCATATTTACTATGTGGACTGCATATTGGTCGCATAGTTTCTCTTGGCTTTCTGCGAAGGGAGTTCTACGGTGCATTATGCGACTGCAGAAAAAGTATGCGGACCGCATACTCGTCTCATACCTGGGACGAAAGTAGGCCCCTAAGGGCAATTTCTGCAGTCACTTTGCGGACCGCATAACCTTTATCTGGTCGTAATGCAACTGTAGATCTGTGTCGGGGCTCCTAATTTCTAATTTTTTTTACCCGACCCTTTTTCGATAAAACATATGTCATAGTATATTTTATGTGACGGGCCACAAGCAACCGATTCAATCCGAAAGATATAATTTCTGTTAATGCAAAGTGATAGAGAAGTGCAAAATAAATTCAATGACAGACAATATAATAAAAATAAAGTAGAGAAGAAATAATTCTTATTGAATAATCCTTGACAGTATGTTTAGCCGAACGAAGCTTAAAGGGCCAAACTATGGCTAGCTTGGGAGCCAGATGATATGAATTACAATGTACAGAATTATAGAGAAGAAAGTTCGATCCCTTGATTGTGATAAAACTATGTCTACTTACAAGGATAAATCCCAGCAACCATTCTCCTTGAATAATGGGTCCATTATGAGCATTTACTCAACCCATCCATTACTTTTGGAAGACTTGTAATAGCTGTGTAAATGCTGGAATTTCGTAACTGATGAGTTAATTTTGTAATTGATTAGTTAATTTCATAACTGATGAGTCAATCTCGTGGCTGATGAGTTACTCCCCTACCTGTTGAGTCAATCTCGTGTCTGCTGAGTCAATCTCGTGCCTGTTGAGTCAATCTTGTGCATGTTGAGTCAATATTGCAATTGATTGCCTTGTTCTGACCGTTACAATTATTTGTTGCATTTATTGCACGTTACATAATTGATTTGTAACTGATGGAGTAATGATGATAAATCT
Organism: Nicotiana paniculata; assembly: GCA_005239505.1. NCBI lineage: Eukaryota > Viridiplantae > Streptophyta > Magnoliopsida > Solanales > Solanaceae > Nicotiana > Nicotiana paniculata. Next base: position 15,885 of record ML326339.1, on the reverse strand, counting down.
CATATAATCCAGTATTAATTGATTCCTTCCTCATTTCTAATTATGATATATTCTCCCGCACCTGTTTCGAGATATTTATGGTGACCAGTTCCGAGGCTATCAGGCACGGTATGAGTATGTTCGGTCCCGGGGTGTTTCACATATCATCTTATATGTCATTCTTTACTTTTATCCAAGCTTTGCTGACACGTGCTGCCCTTTAATAGACCCAGATGGCGAGTCTATTTTTCGCCGATACAGATAGTCCCCCCAATTTCCAGTTATTCACTGTGATATGACTGGGAAGTGGAAGATTTTATCCTTTTCTCCAGTTCCTCTGCCTCATTAAAAACCTTGCCGAAAAAACCCAATAGGCACAAAAACCGGACAAAGGAAAAAAGAGTGCAGAACATAGAGATTCAGATGACTACTCCAACGCTTATGTTCGTTTCGTCAATAAGCGGTTGGTATACCCCTGTCGTGTTTCGGGGTTTGAAGACAAATGTTTGCATTATGTTTTCTGCCTACTTTAATGTTTGGGTTTTTGTTTCACCCTTTAAGTCCTTGCATTTATAAAAATGCTTTAGATTACTCTTACCTTTTCATATTAGGCACGGTTTATGAAAGAGGGCCCTTTTGGATCGACACTTAATGAAGGATACATCTCAACTTCATAACGGTGTAATAAGGCAATAGAGCGATAGGAATTTTTCACATGTTTAAGAATATTTCTGAAGAAAGTTTTTGTTTGAACTTTCACAACATTTTACATGTGGTTTATTATCGTCTAAAACTCATGTTGTAACTGTTTTCTTTTAACAGGTTTGATACAAGCTTGTATTTTGTAACTGTTTTCTTTTGTAACAGTTTTTTTGAGTTAATAAAAGGGAATAACTGTTTTTTGTTTGTAACAGTTTTTATAAAGGTATGGGTTTTTACCCGTAACTATTTTCATTGACAACAGATTTTAATAAATACAAGGGCATATCTTGCAACCCTTGGCTAAATATTGCCTTTAACCCGAACATTCTTTTACATCCACAAGTGTTTTCTTTGTAAGTTTTTGAATCAGGCTTGCGTCTTTGGCTCTTGACTTCACTCTTAACTTTCAATTTGTTGGGTAGACCTTAGGCTTGAATTGAGTTCTGCATTTCCCAGTATTTTTTGCCTTCTATAGTCCCCCAAGTGTTAGAGCTTTGAAGTATGAGCATTTAATTATTCCTTCCATGTGTTCCATTTCCTGAAACGGAAATTACATATGGTACTCGAAGGTTTATACTTTTTGGATGATGAATACTTAACCTTTTTTATTTCATCAAAAGGGTTGGGACCTAGACCGGGAATTCAGTAACTTCCTCGTGTCTTTCGGGTCTAATATCATCATTTGGTACTTTAGGGAATTTATCCGAGTACTAACTTTTCATGGAACTTTATGAATTTATTTGAGTGCTCATTTTTAGTCTTATAGACTTGAAATATATATTTTGATGCATCGTTATATGTGTGATGTCTTAGTGTTGCACCCTTCGGTGTCTAACTTTTTAATAGAAGAGGCAATTTTATATATCTAAATGTTATGAAATGGACGTCTCCTTTTCATTCAGGCATAAAAGAGGATCGATTGATCTGAGTACACTTTTAGTCTGTGGAAGTATTAATCCTGGTAGGATTTCCTGGAGTATTGATCTCGGTAAGACATTGAGTCTGAGGGAATACTGATCACAAATAAATATAGGTCTTAGTAGATTTATCTTGAAGAGACATTAAATCTGATTGGATTTTTGAATCCAAATTGAAGTGTATGAACATACTTCCGAGTAGAGAGGGACATATGTCCAAAATAATATTTGAGATGTTCGGGATAATCGATCCAAGTCATAATATAATTGGCGATTAAGAATGACTTTTTAACTTGAATGGTCATTGTTGGACCGAATATAAGCCATGTGTTCGTTCAAAGTGAACTTTATTATGATGGCATATTTGCATACATTTATGTTGACTTGAACATAAAAGCCTCGTTTATTATCGTGGGATTCCGACTTGATTTTCTTGGGCTGCATAGATTTCTTGGATTTGATCAATCGTCAAATCAATACTTTTGCTCTGAGTCCCCAGCTAATTCAAGCATGTATCATATGCTTTATACTCAACTTTGTTGTTAGTAATAAACTAACTTTTGTGAAATCTAAATAATTTTTCTGATACGGATTAAGCATTGTCCTTAACCAAGGACTTTTAATACTTGTGGACTTAATTGTGTAAAAGGTCCAGATCCCAAGAATTATTTCAGAAATGACATGTACTTTGATTTCAGCTTCAGGTAATATGCTCAAGCAAAGATTAGTCATGAAATCTGCTAGACTTGTGTTTTTATGGTTGTGTGTGGATGATAAATAATATCATATTCCGTAAGTTTGACTACTCATTTAGCTAGCCTTCTTGACAGTTCTCGTTTATGCAAAATATTGTATAATGAAAATATAGTGGCTACGAGAATCGAATGTTATTGAAAATAAAGCCTTAGATTTAGGGAAATAGCAATTAATGCCAACTTCTCGAAATATAGATATGCAATTTCCATGTCTAAGAGAATTCTATAATAGATAAGAGATTGTGTACCTTTCTCTTCTTGAATTAAGATTGCATTTACTGAGACATTCGAGACAATGTGATATACTATCAATCATTTTTCTCCTCAGAATTTTGAAAGTGATGATTGGTTGATGTTAACAACAAATCCGAATGATTTTACTTTTCATACTAAACCCGCCTTCGAGGTTCCATAATATTATATTTCATTATTTGGCTCTGGTTTCTTCTTTTGCTTGACCGGATTATACCGCGGGTCAATATTGAAAAAATAAACCATTATCTCCGGTGGTACACCTATTATGGTTATAATGGTGGCAAGAAAAGCAATTTGCATTAACACGTAAAAGTTTAATCAACTTGCCTTTAAACTCGGTGTCGAGTCTCAACTACCATAAACCTTCCTATTTGGGAAGCCAATCATAGTTTCTAGTTCCTCAGCATTTGATTTCGTGGATTTTGATTCTTTCGGTTCAACGATTGTATCCGAAATTATTTGTGTAATTTTCCATAGCTAGTAATGAACCTTCTTCCTCGTTGTCTTCAATTATCCAACCCGCACCGACCTTTTATTTTCCAGTTGCCAGGTGTGGTATCGTTGTAAACAATCTCGTGGGTGTTTTACCCCTTCTTTTCCTAACCTTCATTCTTTTCCTGTGGAAATTTTTAATTTTTCAAGGCAATTCCTTACCTGTTCGAGAAGGTTTGGATCTTTTTCATCTCGTGATGAAAATCCTGTATCTCTTTGCTCGGACCTATTTTTGACTTTCATTCTAACATCCGTGCCTTTCTCCATTTAAAGCTCGGTGCTGCATATCATTCTCGTGGTATAGTCGGGAATTCCTTGAGGTATTTTATCCGCTCGTCTTGTTCCTTGATCTATTTCTGTCAAGTTAGAACTAAATTGTGCAAATTAAAATTACCTGATATACCTGAACTTCATGTCTCGGTACTATTTTGCATAGATTTTTTAATAAGTTTTGGTACTAATAGTTGTGGTACCAATATGCCGATGTACATTCTCTATTATTCTCTTCTTGTTGCTTATATATCAGTATCATGGCTATTATTGCCTTTTTTGTTTCTCATGGTAAAGCCATCTCAAGCTTGGTTGTCCTCAAATGTGTTGATTGAAAAATTTCGGCCATGATGAAGGTTTAAACTGAAAGCAATAAAATATCAACAAAAAATATTAGTATCTTTGGTTGAATAGCAAATTTTCGTGAGTTCCGGGTTACGGAACCAAACTGTTTAACCCAAAAATAGTTTTCAAGGTCAAAGAAATAATTTTATCTGACGGGCCACAAGCAACCGATTCAATCCGAAAGATATAATTTCTGTTCAGGCAAAGTGATAGAGAAGTGCAAAGTAAGTTCAATGACAAACAATGTAATAAAAATAAAGTAGAGAAGAAATAGTTCTTATTGAATAATCCTTGACAGGATGTTGAGCCGAACGGAACTTGAAGGGCCAAACTATGGCTAGCTTGGGAGCCAGATTATATGAATTACAATGTACAAAATTATAGAAAAGAAAGTTCGATCCCTTGATTGTGATTAAACTATGTCTATTTATACTAATAAATCTCAGTAACCATTTTCCTTGAATAATGGGTCCATTATGAGCATTTACTCAACCCATCCATTACATTAGAGGACTTGTAACAGCTGTGTAAATTATGGAATTTCCTAACAGATGAGTTAATTTCTTAACTGATGAGTCAATCCTGTGGCTGACGAGTTACTCCCGTACTGTTGAGTCAATCTTGTGCCTGCTGAGTCAATCTTGTAATTGATTGCCTTGTTCTGACCGTTAAAATCATTTATTGCATTTATTGCATGTTACATAATTGATTTGTAACTGACGGAGTAATGATGATAAATCTCATATAACCCGGGATTAATTTATTCGTTCCTCATTTGTAATTATGAGATATTCTCCCGGACATGTTCCGAGTTATTTATGATGACGAGTTCCGAGGCTATCAGGCACGGTATGAGTATGTTCGGTCCTGGGGGTGTTTCACATATCATCTTATATGTCATTATTTACTTTTCTCCAAGCTTTGCTGACACGTGTTGTCCTTTAATAGACCTACACGGCGAGTCTATTTTTTTCCAATTCAATTATAGAGTGAGAGAAGGAGCCTTAGTGGGAGAAAGTGATCCTCATAAAATATTCTTCAATTCTTGCTTAGAACATTGAAGATTATCAAGGAAATCAACCTAGGCCTGCATCCTAAAGGTAAGAATCTATAACTTAGCCCTAAATTTTGAAATATATACTGAAATTGAGTAATTAATAAGGTGATCCATGGGTATGAGGGTTGTTATCTTACATGCACGTGTGATAAAAAGGGTGTGGGGAGAATGTGAGCTAAAAATGGTGACAGATGAGTGTGGATGATGAAACCTTATACACAATTAGTATTTTATAAAATTCTCAAGTGAGCCAGTACCATGAACTTTTTCCTAATTCTAGGTTCAATTTGTTATATTTCTAGAGTAGATTGGGTTCGCCAAGGGTTCCGGATAATCGTAGAGTCTAGAAAAACTTAATTAAGGTATATATGGCTAACTCTCTTCTTCTTAGAATCGAACTCTTGGTGTCCGAATAATTGGTGTAAGTTCCGACTTGATCATACTGGTATTAATTATATTAATGTGATGGGATGAAAGATTTATGTTCCGGAATTGTTCTAAATGCTTACCATGAAATCATGCTATTTGAGAACATGATTATGATCTCCAAGCTCTTTCCCTTATATGTGCAATGCCTTATGTGATAGTACTTATAAACATGGATGATGATGTTATTTGAACAAATAAAAAGGGAAAGACTTGAATTGTAAAATGCGTTCAAGTGCCAAAAACTACTTAATAAATGGGGCAGTTTGTTCCATGTAATGAAAAATGGGAAAGAAATGTGAATTGAGTGAACAATTGAAAGAGGTTATGTCCCATGTGGCATGGCTTAGCCGATCGGGCCGAGATCGAACACCATGTCGTACACATGGTGGCACTTATGTTTGATTTCTGATTATCATTGTGGATTTGGATATGTCTTACTTGGGATGGCTTAGACGGTAGGTCCGAGACCGGACTCTGTGTAAAAACACTTTGGCATTGTGAGTTGTGTCACTTGGCACTAAAGATTATTAACCTAAAAAGATGGAAAGATTGAATTTGAAACTATGTAATCCTTACTTGGTGTTTCTTTTGTATGTCTGTGAAGCACTTATTGATTATTATGCATGCCTCCTCTTTGATTCACTGTTAATTATACTAAGATTGGTGTTTGCCTTTACATACTAGTACTATTTGACAGTACTAACGTCCCTTTTGTCGGGGTCGATACATCTTTGAATGGATGTAGGTGGTTCCATCGCAGATAGCGCTGATCGCAGATAGTAGTGCTCCCTTTCTCTCCTCACATTGGTCTTGGTGAGCCCCCATTTCTTCCAGGGTTCATGTAGTTCTTCTTTTGTATAAGTTTCCACACCTTGAGATATAGTCGTGGCCTTGTTGCCGGCATTTTCATGTTGGTCTTTTGTATCTTTAGAGGCTCCGTAGACGTTTATGTGGGTCATTTATGGGTGTTAGGGTGGGCATTGGATGAAGTTGTATTTTGAAATTCGTTTCCACTAAATTGTAAACTGTATGTACTTTTTGAAATTTAACTATGGCATAATGTATAGAAGGAAAAAAATTAACTAGCAACGTTTATATATTTATATAACTAATCTCTCCCCTATTTAAAAAATGGTGATGCGTTCCCTTTTCGAAATATGAAGGAGTCAGGTAGGAAAGGTTTAATAGGTATATCGGTCGCACTCCCAAAGGTTGGGGCGTGACATGAAATCAACTTAATTGGTCAATCTATCCATAATCACCCATACTGCATCGAACTTTCTCAGAGTCTGTGGGAGCCAAACAACAACTCCACTGTGATCTGCTCCCATTTCCACTATGGAATCTCTAATTTCTAAAGCAATCCATCCGGACGATAATGCTCATACCTCACTTGCTGACAATTTAGGCACCGAGATACATACTCTACTATGTCCTTCTCACCTGCCTCCACCAGTACTGCTTCATCGAATCCTTATACATCTTTGTGGCACCCGGATGAATGGATTACCGCGAACTGTGAGCCTCATGGAGAATCAACTCATGCAATCCATCTACATTAGGCACACATAGCATGTCCTGTATCCATAATATACCATTCTCTCCAATAGTGACCTCTTTGGCATCGCCATGCTGAAATATGTCTTTGAGGAAAATAAGATGGGGGTTATCATATTGACGCTCTCTGATACGATCATAAAGAAAAGATTGAGAAAACACACAAGCCAAAACTTGACTCGGCACGGAAACATCCGATATGACAAACGGGTTGGTCAAGGCTTAAACCCCAAAGGCTAATGGCCTCTCTACTACCGGTAGATATGCTAAGCTTCCCAAACTCTCCGCTTTGCGACTCAAAGCATCGGCCACCACATTGGCCTCCCCAGGATGATAGAGAATGGTGATGTCAAAGTCCTTAAGAAACTCCAACCACCTCCATTGCCGCAATTTAAGATCCTACTATTTAAACATATGTTGTAGACTACGGTGATCTGTGTAGACCTCACAAAAGACACCATACAAATAGTGATGCGAGATCTTCAAGGCATGAACAATAGATGCTAACTCAATGTCGTGGACATGATAGTTCTTCTCATGCACAACTGTCTAGACTCATAGGCAATAACACTATTGTCCTACATCAACATTGCACTGAGATAAATGCGCGACCGCATCACAATACATCGTACAGGACCCCGAACCAGTAGGCAATACCAACATTGTGGATGTAGTCAAAGCTGTCTTGAGCTATTGAAAGCTCTCCTTACACTCATCGGTCCACCTAAACGAAGCACCATTCTGGGTTAGCCTGGTCATAGGTCTTGTAATAGATGCTTCTACAAATCAAGAGTAATATCTCGCCAAGACAAGGGAACTCCGGAACTCCGTAGCTAATGATGTTTTTGGCCAACTTTGCATTGATTCAATCTTCTTTGGATCTACCTTGATCCCCTCACTCGATCTTACATTACCCAAAAATGGCACTGAATATAGCAAGAATTCACACTTCAAAAAATTTGCATATAACTTAATTTCCCTCAAATTCTGAAGCACAATCCTCAGATGCAGCTCATGATCCTCCAGGCTCCGGAGTGCGCCAGAATGTCGTCAATGAACACAATGATGAACGACTCAAGGTAGTACTGAAATACATTATTCATCAAGTGCATGAAAGCTGCTGGTGCGTTGGTTAGCCCAAAAGACATCACATGGAACTCGTAATGACCATACCGAGTCCTAAAAGTAGTCTTCCTGATATATGTCCCCAAATCATCAACTGATAATATCCTGAAAGCAAGTCGATCTTAGAGAACACTTGGAACCCCAAAGCTGACCAAATAGGACATCAATACGTGGAAATGGACACATGTTCTTCACTGTAACTTCAACTAGCGATAATCAATACACATTCGCATAAAACTATCCTTCTTCTTTACAAACAAGACAGGAGCACCCCAAGGTGACACACTAGGATGAATGAATCCCTTGTCAAGCAACTATTCCAACTGTTCATTTAACTCTTTCAACTCTACTGAGTCCATACGATAGGGTGGAATAGAAATGGGTTGAATGCGCGGTAATAAATCAATATCAAAGTCGATATATCTGTCGGGTAGTGTGCCCATAAGATCTACAGGTAATGCATGTGGATAATCCCTCGGTACCATATATGACTCAACGGTAGAAGTCTCAACAATAACATCCCTCACATATGCTAGATAAGCATCTTACCCTTCATCAACCATTCGCCGGGCTTTTGGAAATAAGATAACCCTGCTAGGAACATAATCTAAAGTACCTCTCCGCTCTAACTGTGGTGGACCCGGCATAGCCAACATCACCGTCTTGGCATGACAATCAAGGATAGCATGATAGAGCGACAACTAGTCCATGTCCAAAAAACACTGAAATCCATAATACTAAGCAATAATAAATAAGCTCTGGTCTCAAATCCACTAAGAACAACCAAACAAAACCGATACACATATTCAACAACAATAGAATCTCCAACGGGTGTATACACATAGATAGAAGAACTTAAATAATCATGGAATACCCTAAATACGGAGCAAAATAGGATGACACATAGGAATAAGCGGAGCCTGGATCAAATAAGACTGATGCATCTCTATGACTAACCAAAACAATACCTGTGATGATAGAGTCGTATGCAACTGCTTCTGTCCTAGCAAGAAGCACATAATATCTGGCCTCGCCTCCCCCTCTAATGCGGCCTCTAACTGCTCGACCTCCATCACTAGTTGGCTATGCAGGTGGGGTGAAAACTAGTGCTGCAAACATGGACTGAGATGCTTGAGGACTCGGTAGAATACACTAAGCCTGAGTAGCCGGTGGGGGTGCGCCCTCCTGAATTTGGGGAAATCCCTTACCACGTGATGAGTATCACACACTCAAAACAGGCTATCGGAGGACGTGGCAACTATGGCTGGCTCAGGAGTAATCGGCTGGATTGACCGCTATAAGCACCTCGTGCAGGAGGTGCACTAGATAATGGCGGTGCCTTATAGGGAGCCTAAGGCCTAACAGTGGCCGGAGTACCGCTGGAAGCTGGAAGTGCTGAATGAATAGATGAACTAAGATAGCACTGACCATGACAAGCTGCAACTAGGGCATGAGTACCACTATATGTTCCAGACTCTCGAGACTTCTTGTCCTCTCTCTCTCCTCTCTCTCCCGAGTCAGCATACCCTCCAAAATGTCTATCTCCAACTCTTAGGCCATGCTAAAACTGGTATTGGGTTGAGCACCTCGATAAAACGATGAACCTCCTCTCGAATAGTAGCAACCAAGGCTGGTGTATGCCTAACCAAATCACTGAACCGAATTGCATACTCTGACACAGTCATATAACCCTGGTGCTATAGCTCAAACTCTGCACGTCAGGCATTCTGAGACTCTAGGGAACATACTCTCTCAAGAACATATCTGAGAACTGAGTCCAAGTGAGTGCAGCTGCCTCGGCGGGACTACCCAACTCATATGCTCCCCATTACTGAAGAGTTGCTCCTCTAAGCTGAAACAAAGTGAAAGAAACCCCAGTAGACTCGCAACATCCATAGTACGTAGGATACGATGGAACTCCTCAAGAAAACCATGGGAATCCTCTTAAAGTATCAGGGTGGTACTTTTTGTCCCTCTCGAGCCTGAGCTTCTCCTCCCCAAAAACTTCTGCCCTAGCCTCGGGCAGAACTGGGGCTACCGGCTACATGAAATCTATAACCTGGTTGACATGGACCCACTGCTTTGGAGTACGGGTGATAGGAGTTTGTGCTACTCCCCCGATTTTAGATGTGGTAGTAGGAAGTGCTATCAACCCTGCGTGAGCCAAAATGCAGAACATACTCAAAAACTTGCAAGAGTTTCCTGGAGTGCTTATGTAGCAATAGGTGTCTCTGTAGCAGCACATGCGGGTGCTCTAGTTGCACCACGTAGACATCCTCGGCCTCTACCCCGACCTCGGCCTCTCACGGTTCTAACAGGGGGTGCGGGTGTCTGGTCATCCGATCCGGTTGTATGTGTCCTCACAATCTATGAGAGGATAGAATGAAAGTAATTTATAATTTAAAGTAAAATATTTCGCATGATAAAGAATCAAGAATTGATGCTTTACCTAACAGTTCTATAGCCTCCCGAAAGCAAGTACAAACGTATCTGTACCGATCCGCGAGATATTACTAAACCTGGTTGTGACTCATAATACCTATGAACCTAGAGCTTTGATACCAACTTGTCACGACCCCAATTTCCCTCTGTAGGATGTCATTATGGCACCGAGTCTCTATGACTAGGAAGGCCTAACAAGTATGCGGAATAACTTAAATATTAAGTTAATACTCAAAACATTAACAACCGTAATAAATGGAATTTGCAACTCAAAGTAAAACGAATCCCAAACCCCAGTAGAAATAAGACACAAGCTCTAAAGATAAATACTAAACATCTCTATACATCAGAGTCTAATAAGGTCAAGGAAAACAACATAATAAAAATAGAAAAGGAATATGAGGTCTACGGACGCTGGCAGATGTACCTTGATGTCTCCATGTATGGGCTAGCTAACTGATACTTGGTCTCGAAGGAAGTACTGGGATCTGCACAAAATGATGTGTATAAGTGAAGTATGAGTATACCACACCGGTACCCAATAAGTGCCAAGCCTCACCTCGGTAGTGTAGTGACGAGGTTATGTCAGGGCCCTACTAAAATTTATAAGAAACAAGGCAGAAGAGATAATAATATAATAAAATGACAAAGAAGTGAAACAATGAAAATATATGAAAGGTAATAACATGGAGCAGAGAAAGACAAGTACAATATGAGAGAACGCAAAAATCTTACTTGTTAAGGAAAGATAACTACAAACAATACAGCAATTACAGGGAATCAACAGGGGCACTCCTTATGCACTGGCTCTTAGTCCCAAAAGTAAATATCTCACAATATTTCCTTATATCACCACGCTAGCCTTAAAGTTTGTTTTAAAATCATTTTTCTGAAATAGCATCCCGCATTTTAGCCAACCTTATCACGTGGCAAGACTTCTAGTAGTTCCCTAACCAGTCGCACGTATCAATCCCACCTTATCTCTCTCCGCATATGTTTCAACATCCAGACCTTTTACCACTGCATGCATATCAATAATCACAACGGCACGGCAGAAACCTCGTGCAAAGAATAACAATCGCATGGCAGAAACCTCATGCAACAACCGAACAAGCATATCGACAATAATCACGGAAACCAAGGCATAACAACTAAAATAATAATTTTTCTCCCACAAGGTTAGTCAAGTCACTTAGCTCAAAACTCGCTCAATAAATCAATAATAAGGTTTTTTCACTCGATTTTCCGACTCCAAAAGGCTCAAAAATAGCCAAAAACAATTACATATTGTAAATATAACTATAGGAAGATAATTTAAATGATGAAACTACGAATTTAGCAAAGAATCAAAAGAATCTCTCCAAAGAGAATAAATGCGCCCACATCTCGGAACCTGACAAAAATTACACAAACCAAACACCCATTCTATATTGAGTCCAACCATACAAGAATTATCCAAATACGACCGTTTTTGGCCTTTTAAAACCCAAAAATGTGGCCTAAGAACTTTACACTTTCTTCCCCCAATTTTCAACCCAAATCCATAATTAAATGAGAAAATTAATGTAAGATTTGTGTAAATTAATAAAAAGTGAGTCAGGAATCCTTACCAAAATTTTTCCTCTAAAAATTCTCCAAAATATCGCCTCAATCCGAGCTCTCAAAGTCCACAAATGTAAAAAGATAGCAAACCCTCGATCTTGAAAATTATTACTGCCGCCCAGTTAATCCTTCTTCACAAACGCTGAATTTGCCTTCTGTTCGTGAAGCACAAATGATTCAGATTCAATTTTTCCTCTTACACGAACGCGATTTCCCACTCGTGAACGCGGTGACTATTGACCCAAGGCTTTCGTGAACGCGGAGCCTCACTCTCGAACGCATAAGCCAAGCGTGAGCCCCAGCCATTTCTCCTCTTCACAAACGCGTGACCCATTAGCGATCGCATAGCACAATGGCCTGACTCTTTCGCGAACGCGGAGGGAAATTTTCCAGAAAATCAAACTCCTCTACGCGAATGCAGCAATACCTTCGAGAATGCGTAGAAGGAAACCACAAGCACCATATTTGAGTATTCTAAATGTTCCAAAATGCGTGAAACATTGTCCGAATCACCCCCGAGGCACCCGGGACCTCAACCAATAACACCCACAAGTCCAAACACATCATAGGAACTTAGTCAAGCCTTGAAATCACATCAAATGACCTAATAATACGAATTTCGCATCGATTCAAGCCTAATGACCTTTAAAACTTCTAACTTTTACATTCGATGCTTGAAACTATTAAATCATATCGAATAGACCTCGAATTTTGCACAAATTTCCTAAATGATATTACAGACATGTTTAAACTTCCAGAATTGAAATCCGACCCCAATATCAAAAAGTCCACACCCGGTCAAACCATCCAAAATCTTTCAAGTTTTCCAACTTTCGCCAATTAATGCCAAAATGGACTATGGGCCTCCGAATCAACATACGAACACACTCCTAATACAAAAATAACCATATGAAGCTATCGCAACCAACAAAACTCCATTCCGGAGTCGTATTCACACAATTCTAACTACGGTCGGCTCTTATGACTTAAACTTCAAATTTAGGAACCATGTGTCCCATTTCTCTCCAAACCAAAAAACCAAACCTCCTGGCAGGCCACAAAAACCACAAAATGAAATTAAGGGAGAAATAAATAGGGGACCAAGACTAATACTCTAAAAATAACCATCTGGGTTGTTACAACCTTGTTATTATATGGCCTAGTTAGGGGGTCATTAAGAGCGTCGGGGCCTCATAACTCGCTGGCTATTTTCATCAGCCTTAATGTAGCATTGCTCAAATCAATTAATACTCGTCCACCGGAGGAGACCAGCGCCATAGTAGTACAAAATGACACAACTATGATACAAATATCAAGGAATATGTCACCACTATAATCAAAATATATACCATTAAATGTTCCAAATTAGTAGACCGCGTAAGCCTCGAGGGGTAGATAGAAATAACGCTTAGTCCCAGAGCAAAGCATCAAAAGGTAACATAAAATTTAATCGCATGCTCCAACAGCAAAAACTGATAAATATAGCATAGAGAGAGAGAGTTTAGAAACTAAATATCCATGTAACAGAAGCAACATGAAAAATAGTGACAAAGCCCAATCGGAGAAACACTGATAAGAGCGAAAACAATGTTGCGGCAGAAGGACAAAAATTAGATCCGGCCAGATTGTGAAGAACAAACCCTTTTTTCTTCCTTATTAACACGTGAAATAACAAATTAAAAACAGAGAAGAGAATGGGATCCGCTGGAGTTTCATCGCAGGCCTGTCGGAGAAGCAATAACACGGTAACATCAAGCAACCTAAAATGGTAAAAATAAAAATGAAGGCTCACCGGTGATGAAATCTAGCAGAGCCAAGCAAACGAATAAACGAGCAGAAAGGCATCAGAAATAATCCATGTCACCATATCCCATCACTTTCAACGACGTAACAACGAAAAGCGAGACAAATGAGGCGAGGGGGAGAACGTGCATCATAGGTCATCGATGTCCGTCGTTACTAGCCAAACCGGAGTTCCGATGAGCCTAGCCAGTGGCGGAAATAACAAGAGACAATTGGAGGTCGATGGGAAACCCTTGTTCCCTCAAAAGTGAGGGAGATTTAAAGAAATTTATGGTAAAAGATGAAGAAAAGTCAAGTAACATCGATATCATGTCATGGCAATGTCAAGTAAAATCAAATGTCTCATCACATCGGATGTTGATGGGACATTGAATTTGTACAGACTCGATCCATATTTTAAAGTAATTTGTACTAGCTTCCACGAAATTGAAAGATCGCGTTATAAAGTAGAAAATAATTATTTAATTGGAAAATATTGTAGTATTTACTTAAAAAATATAACTATTAAAATTGTGTTATAGTAATTGTTATTTTATTTTTTGAAAAGATAATAAATTTATAGAATATCCTAATATTTGAAAATAGGGCAATTGCCAATAAATTGCTTAAAATTTTGAAAAATGCAGAAAAGTGGTAGTATTTAACTAATTACAATAAAATAATTTAACATTATCATATTTTGGAAAAATAATTTTGTAAAAATAGGAATAATTATCAATAAATTGAATTAAAGCTAAATAATGTGCAAAAAACTATATATTTATTATTTTTGACTAGGAAGTCTGTAGAAGTTAGTTTTTAAATACAGATGGTCGAAATTGATTGTCAAACCTCGTCACTACTCCTTCGAGGTTAGACTATATACTTACTAAGTACACGTTGTTTACGTACTCATGCAAAACTTCGGCACAAATTGTGCAGGTACTAAGGCAGGTACATCTGGTATCCGATAAGGCGCGCACACACTACCCGAAGACTTAGTGGTGGGGTATCTCGAAGTCTCCTTCATGTTTCACTTTATTTTATTATGCTGTCTATTTCATTTCGAACAATAGTTGTAGTGGTTTGTATCTTCTACTACATTGCTCGTGCACTTGTGATATCCAGTTTTTTGAATTTCTAGTAGATTGATGCGTGGCTAGAATTCATGATTTTTAGCATTATATACCGTGCGTTTTAGGTGTTTTAATGATAAAAATACACGTCATGTGTGCCTAATGGAGTTTATTTAATGCGCAGGTGAGTTGAAAATGGAAGCCGAGCTAAATGAGAGCATAAACGTCGGAAAATACGTACAAGAGTCGAAAAGGAGTGATCCGGGACAAGCCTGGCGTTACCCAGGCGTTATAGCCAAAACACCTGGGGTGGCCTGGCGTTACCCAGGCGTTATAGCCAAAAC
>ML326337.1:0-27584 GCA_005239505.1 Nicotiana paniculata | reverse complement strand
TTACTAAATCTAATAACAAAATAATAAATTAGCAATTAACTAACAATATAATGTAAACAATGATAATAAAGGGTCTACGGTTATGGTTTCCCCCGTTGTTGAATTCTTCCTTGGATATGTCTTATAGTTTAATTGGCTATCTCTGTCAATCATGAACGCTCTAACTATCATAAATCTCTCTCAAGTAATTATGATAATTTACTAAACGCACTCTCTCAAGTTACGCTAGCTAGATCGCAATACAGTTCACTTTAGATTGCACCCGAGGTATCGTTATCTCTAATCTAACCTCTAAACCCTCGGTTATGACTTTCGTCTATACTCTAGGAGTGGTGTTGTTCAAACAATTACCTAAATATGCACTCTCTCTCAAGTAGATACATACTAAATAGGCACAGCTAATTGATGGCCATTCAATTAACTACAATAAGAACGTAGTTGAACAAATAGAGAATAATCAATCAAAATATATTAATATCACAATGAATTCATCCCCAACGGGTTCTACCAAAACCCTAGACTAAAGAATTTAGCTACTCATGTTATTGAGAATCAAACTAAAAAGGAATTGCATAATTGAAATACAAAGTACTGAATACAAGATATAGAAATCAATGTTTTGGCACTTCAATGATTTTCTTCTGTTGGATCCTTTGAATGCCTTCCGAACCTCCTCGAATCNCCGTTTCCATCTCCAATTCACCTACACATGAAATAAACTCCATTAAGCACATAAAAAGTGTATTTTTATCATTAACGCACCTCAAATGTAAGGTATATTACATATTAAACTATGCATTTTAGTCTCGCGTCAGGAATCTTGCATCTAGGTTTTAGATACTTCTTAGTTCCCTAATTGAATTAAATTTGAAACTATTTTAGTATTTTCATAGATGTTTTTTTAGAATTGCCATAGATTTATTTTTTGAATTGCCATAGATGTATTAATATTTAATCTTGAAACTAAATTCACTTTTGAAATTGAGGTTAGTACCTATATGTGGTTTTAACAATTCTGAAGTTTATGTATATGTGGAATTGTTAACTTTAAAGAAGAATGATTTGGAATTGTATTAAGTAGTTATAATTTAAAGCCTTAGTTTTAAGTTTAAGAGCTCAAGCTTATTATCGCTTCCTAATTTATTAAATAGACTAATATTAAATTCAAAACTTAATACTTGCTACATTAAAAAGAATTTATAGATTTGACAAATTATTGGTCATGTGTGGACTTTATGAACATATAAGAAGCTATTTTAATTTAATTTATATTTTGAGAGATTTATATAACATATAATAGGGATAGATTTTGAGTGTTAATGAATTTTAATTTAAAAGAATATAATACTTAAAAAATGCATTTTTTGAACTGGCGTAACCTATTAATTACTGTAAGTAAACCAAATAATTTCAAATATCTTATAAATTTTAAGTTTTTTTGTTTGTGTAGATGGAATTTGTTCATTATAGGTGGACGTATAATACGAATCATCCTAATCGTGTGGGGTTAAGGGATGAATTTAAAAAAGGGATTGTTGGATTTATTGATAAGGCAAGGACACTTGATGATTTTTGTATTAAAGAAACGATTAGGTGTCCTTGTGTGAAAAGCAAGTATGTTAAGTTATTGGTAGAAGATGTTGTTACATGCAATATTTTTAATAAAGAATTTATGAAAAATTATTATGTATGGACTGCTCATGTGGATAATCTTAATAGGATAAATGATGTTGATTTTCATAATTCTTTTAGTGGTGAGGAGGGTAGTCCCGTGATGGAGAATAATTTTGAATATTCTAGATTCAATGACATGATGAGGGATGCCTTTTAGATGTTCCCGGGGGCTCAATCAGAACCAAATGACGAGGCTAAGAAGTTCTTCAAAGAGTTAGAGGAAGCTAGTTTTCTGTTATATGGAGGCTCAATGCATTCCAAGTTGTCTGTTGTTGTTCGATTACTTCAAATTAAGACGGATAGTTCTATTTCTCAATCGGGCATGAATTCTATCATTGGGCTTATGAATGAACTTAATAAGCGTAACAATGACCTACCCAAAGATTTCTCCACGGCAAAAAAAATAGTTTCCAAGTTGGGTCTTTCATCAGACAGGATACATTGCTGTGAGAATGGTTGCATGTTATTCTATAAGGATGATGCATCTCTAGAGAACTGCAAATTTTGTAACAAGCATCGTTACAAGGATGCCACAAATGATAAAAGAAGAAGATCTCGGTGAAGGCGATGCACTACTTACCCCTTATACCAAGATTAAATAGGTTCTATGCATCAATGAGATCCGCTCCTCATATGAGATGGAATTATGAGCATGGAAGGCCAAATGGTGTTCTATGTCGTCCTTCAGATGGAGAAGCATTTCGATAGGGTGTTCCCGAACTTTGCTAGTGAACCAAGAAATATTAAGTTGGGATTATGAGTTAATGGATTCACTCCATTTGCAGTCTCTGCTGCACCATATTCATGTTGGCCGGTGTTTGTTACACCGTATAATCTTCCACTTGAGTTATGTGTGAAAAGTCCATATTTGTTTCTAAATTGTATTGTTCCAGGTCCATGCAATCCAAAAAAGTTGATTGATGTTTACATGCAGCCTTTGATTGATGAGTTGAAATTATTGTGGCATCAAGGCGTGAAAACATATGATGTACCAACTAAGCAAAACTTCAGATTGCGTGTTGCTTTGATGTAGACTATAAATTATTTTCCTGCTTACAGAATGATGTCCGGGTGGTCGACTGTCGGAAAGTTAGCTTGCCCGACTTGTATGGAAGATACAAAGGCATTCACTTTGAAACATGAAGGTAAGAATGCATGGTTTGACTGCCATCGCCGCTTCTTGCCAATGGCTCATGAGTTCAGGAGAAATACTAATGCATTTATGAAGAACAAAACCAATTATGATGAGCCACCATCCATCTTGTCTCCGGAAGAGATTTGGAATGGAGTTAGGGATCTACCTAAGGTAACAGAGTATCCCATGGTTAAGGTGTTACACACAATTGGACTAAATATAGCATATTCTGGGAGTTACCTTATTGGAAGCACAATCTTCTTCGGCATAATCTTGATGTCATGCATATCAAGAAGAACTTTTTTGACAACTTGTTTAATATTGTGATGGATGTCAACAACATGAAAAAGGATAAATTGAAGGCCAGGAAAAACTTAAAGGAATATTGTATGCAAAGTGAGTTGTACATGACATATTTGAACAAAAATATTCAGAAACCAAGGCCAGTTTTACCTTCACCTTAGAGAAGAGAAATATTTTTGATTGGGTTATAATTTGAGTATGTCTGATGGGTATGCATCAAACCTGTCTAGGTGTGTTGACATGAAAGAAGGAAATTTGACGTTTATGAAAAGCCAAGATTGTCACATTTTCATGAAATCTTTGATGCCTGTTGAATTTAATGCATTGTCTGATAGAATATGGAAGCCCATCACAGAGGTAAGCTTATTTTTCTAGGAGTTGTGTTCTAGAACCTTGAGGGTGGAGAACCTAACTTACATGGAGAGTAACATTCGTGTAACTTTAAACAAGTTGGCAAAAACTTTCCCTCTTAATTTTTTTGACATGATGGAACATCTTCCAATTCACCTTGCACAAGAGGCATGGCTTGGAGGGACAGTTCAATATAGATGGATGTATCCATTTGAGAGGTAATGAATGACTATTAATCATTAATCCTTATGTGTTTCATTTTAACATTATTCCATCTAAAATAATGCTAATATGCAGGATTATTGGCAAATGTAAGCGTACTGTCAAAAATAGATCTAGGATTGAAGGATCGATTTGTGAGGCATATGTGGCTAGAGAAACGTCTTATTTTTGTTCATATTATTTTGAACATGATGTGTCATGTTTGAGAAATAGACCTGATCGTCATGACGATGGATGCACCGATCCTTCGTATACACCATTTTCCATATTCAATCAACCAGGCAAAGGCGGTCCAAAACGTAGTTCAAAATGACTTTTGAGTGAGGTGGAACTAAATTCGGCTACAGCACATGTGCTTTTGAATTGACCAGAGGTCCAACCTTAATATAAGTAAGTTATACATTTATATTACCGACATATATTAAAGATTCATCATCGTTTTAACTAATGAAACTTTTTAGTTTGTCGAGCAGTTGGTTTATGGGTACGTACAAGCAAGAACTTGTTTATCCAAAGTTTTCATATTGGTTTAAATAATTTGTAAGTGTTATTTAATATTTAACATGGTCTTATCAACGGCGAGTTATAATAAGTTATATGTATTTAAATATTTCTAAATTATTTTATCCTTTATAGGTTCATAATCCAGTTAATGGTATAAATGACCAATTTTTACAAGATACAGCTTGGGGACCTGATCCTAGAGTTAGAAAGATGTCTAAGTATTGTATCAATGGGTAAAAGTTTCATATAGAAGAATGGTCTAAGGGTAAGAAAACAAATAATAGTGGTGTGTGTGTGTGTGTAAAAGTCGATGGGGATATTGATTATTATGGTGTGCTTCAAGAGATCATGGAACTTGAGTATAAAGTGGGTTGGCCGAAGAAAAAATTGGTACTCTTTCAGTGTAAGTGGTATGATCCAACACCAAATAAAGGTACGAAGGTGCATCCTCAATATAAAATTATTGAAATAAGCCACACGGGGAGGTATAGACTCAATAACACATTTATTATTGCACAAAATGTGAAACAAGTGTATTATGTACCTTGTCCTTCATGCAAGAATAAGTCTGTATGGCGGGTAGTGATAAATCTAAGGCAGTCGGTAGATTTGAAGTCAAGGATGTATTGGATGTAGCGTACCAAAATGACATTTCAAGTATTGAAACAGTAGTGGATGATGAATTAGCAGATGAATTGCGGGATAGCAACGGCGTATACGAAGAATTCGATCCTTCGGTCCTAAGATCAATTTTCACTGAGCATGGTGACGAAACATCAATGGAAAATGAGGATGAAGATTCAATCGATGAACATGAAACAAGCGAGGATGAAGAATCATATGATGAAAATGAAACAAGCGATGAAGAAAATGAAAATGAAACAAGTGATGAGGATTAAGTTATTTGTGTGTTTTATGACTTGTTCAGTATTTATATGTTATGTTGTGCTTCATTGTAATATACAATAAAATTACTTTATATTATTAATGACATCTTCATTTTTTTATGTTTATATTGTTACGTTTATTTTGTATACTTTTATGTTTTTACTTGTTGTCATGACCCCAAATCCTAAATTGGTCGTGATAGCACCTATCGTGGAATTAGGCTAGCC
Organism: Nicotiana paniculata; assembly: GCA_005239505.1. NCBI lineage: Eukaryota > Viridiplantae > Streptophyta > Magnoliopsida > Solanales > Solanaceae > Nicotiana > Nicotiana paniculata. The sequence goes on along the minus strand of ML326337.1, from coordinate 22,280 downwards.
AACAATCACATATTTACAGTTTCTTTTCAAAATTTCCAACTCATTTTCAACATTTCATAAACGTATATAAATTTCTGAATCTTTTAAGCAAAACAAAACAGCTAAACAGTCTACAACCATCCCCAAGATTCGGAGCCAATATATCATTAGCATCTAAGGATAATACCAAAAATTCTACTGTCATAATACTAAATCTCGGAACGAAGAACTAAGTAAAAAATAATAAAGGGAAACAGAGATGTTGTGGATGTTGTCTATGTCCCGACTCCGGCTCCGCACAGAAATAGATGACTAACGCTCGGTACTAGAACCTGTATCTGCACACAAGGGTGCGGGGAGTAATGTGAGTATGCCAACTCAGTAGTAATGAAAATAAATCAAGTCTAAGTAGTAGGAAACACATAAGATCAAATCATCAATTCACAATAAGCACATCCTTTATATATATATATATATATATATATGAAATCAACATGCTTTAAAAGCCAAATTCAGAAAAATTCTTTGAAAAATGTGCTTTCCAACAATTTCAGAAATAAAATACTCGAAGAGTTTAGTGTAAAATGAAATAACTCATAAATAAATCCTCGGGCCAAAACATGAATCATAAATCGCCCCTCGGGCAAGACATCACTCAACATGCATCACAATCACTCATTATCAACCCCTCGGGCAACCTCACTGTCACTCATGCCTCCCAATCACTCGTCACTCGGCACTCAGCACTCGACACTCGGCACTCGCACTCAGTAAGTACCTATGCTCACTGGGGGTGTGTACAGACTCCGGAGGGGCTCCTTCAGCCCAAGCGCTAAAATCAAGCCACCTCGTGGCATCTCATATCCTCACAATCAGGCCCTCGGCCTCACTCAGTCAAAAACTCTCAATAAGCCCCTCGAGCTATCATTAAAACGGGGTACTCGACCAAAAACATCATTTATAACTCAAATTGTGTAAATAAAGCTGAGTTTCGAAAACAGTTAAGCATAATATGACTGAGTGTAAATTATAAGTCAACATAGTGAGGAAATAGCAGTAAAAGCCCCCAAGGGGTCTAAACAAGTCGGCGCAAGGCCCCAAACAAGGCTTACAGCCCAAATATAGCAATAGTTTTAGAACACAATTTTTAACATATGATTTAGAGTAAAATAGGCAACTCAATAGTTGTCGCGGAAGGGACCAAGTCCAAATCCAAATCAGTGCACGCTACACACTCGTCATTCGGCATGTGCGCCACTCCAAAACTAGTGAGAAAATATGAAGTCCGGGTTTTCATACCCTCAGGACAAGATTTATAGTCATTACTTACCTCAACCTGGCCCAAATACTAATCCGCGATGCTCTTGCCCCTCGAATCGGCTCCCCGACTGCTCCGAATATAACTAAAACCAGATTAACATCGTCAATATACGCTAAATGAACAAGGCCCAATCAAAAACTATCAATTTTAGGCACAATTCCAGAAATTGGCCAAACCCGAGCCCTAGGCCCACGTCTCGGAATTCGATAAAAATCGCATCACAAGAATCATTATCCCTTCCCGAGTCTACACATATAAAACACATCAAAATCCGACCATAAACGACTCCTAAATTCCTTAATTATAAGTCTCAATTTCACAAGCCCTAAACCCCAAATTTATGCATTAAATCCACTAATTCCAAGCCTAATCCGTCACATAATAACATAGAATCGAGTTCTTAGTCCGAGAAACTTACCTCCATAGAAAACCCTTGAAATCCTCCTTCAAATTGCTCCCAAAGTGACTCAACCCGCATGCAAAAGTGAAGAAAAATGCCAAAATTTTGCGGAGGCAAGTATTTATACTTCCTGCCCAGTGAAACCGCACCTGCGGCAAAAATCACGCGCCTACGGAGCCGCGCTTGCGGTCCTAGGTGCACACCTGCAAAAAGTCACTTAAAGTCCAAATTTCGCAACTGCGACTCCATTTCCGCACCTGCGACTCCGCAGGTACGGTCCCATGTCCGCATTTGCGGTCCCTCACTGAGCTGCCCAATTTCTGCATCTGCGGATTCCTTTCTGCTTCTGCGGGCCCGCACCTGCGGTTCCCCATCCGCAGGTGCGGTCACACCAGTAAAATGTCACCAGCAGCAGCTTTGCTGCAAAATTATAAGCCCAAACCTCCGTTAATCATCCGAAATCAATCCCGAGTCCCTCGGGGGCCCATCCAAAAATACCAACAAGTCCCATAACCTTATTCGAACTTAGTCGATCCTTCAAAACACCAAAAACAACGCAAAAACACCAAAATCACAATTCAAGCCTATGAACTTTGAAATTTCTAAATTCCACCAATGATGCCGAAACCAACCAAAACACGTCCGAATGACCTGAAAATTTGCACACACGTCCAAAATGATGCCACGAACCTGTTCCAACTTCCGGAATTGCATTCCGACCCCGATATCTAACTTTCCACTGCCGACCGAAAATTACCAAAAACTCAACTTCGCCAATTCAAGCCTAATTCTACATCGGACATCAAAAACACATTCCGAACACACTCTTAAGTCCCAAATCATCTAACGAAGCTATTTGATCCATAAAATCTACATTCCGAGATTGTTTACCAATAAGTCAACTCTCAGTTGGCTTTTCCAACTATTAAGCAAATTTAAGAGACTAAGTGTCTCAGTTCTCACCACGACCACTCTGAACCCGAACCAACCGACCCAACACAACATAAATGGGCTAAGACACATATGATAAAGCAGAAACAAGGGAAACGGGGCTAATCTCACGGAACGACGGGCCGGGTCATTACATCCTCCCCCTCTTAAACAAACGTTCGTTCTCGAACGGGTCTAGAAACATACCTGGAGTCAAATAAGTGAGGATATCTTCTCCGCATCTCCCGCTCGGTCTCCCAAGTGGCATCCTCCACCTGCTGTCCTCTTCACTGAAGCTATATCCTTAGACCTCAGCTTTCTGAACCGACGACCCAAAATAGCCATTGGCTCTACCTCATATGACATATCACCCTCGAGTTGAACCGTGCTGAAGTCCAAAACATGAGACGGGTTACCAACATACTTCCGGAGCATAGAAACATGGAACACCGGATGAATACTCGATAAGTTGGGAGGCAAGGCAAGTTTATAAGCCACCTCCCCAATTCTATGAAGCACCTCAAATAGCCCAATGAACCGGGGACTCAGATTTCCCCTCTTCTCGAACCTCATAACACCCTTCATGGGTGACACCTTCAGCAGCACCTTATCCTCAACCATGAAAGACACATCTCGGACCTTCCGGTCCGTATAACTCTTCTGCCTAGACTACGTCGTGCGAAGCCGCTCCTGAATAAACTTCACCTTACCCAACGCATCCTGAACTAGGTCTGTGCCCAATAGCCTAGCCTCGCCCGGCTCAAACTAACCAACCGGAGATTTGCACCTCCTACCATATAAGGCCTCATACGGAGCCATCTGGATACTCGACTGATAACTATTATTATATGCAAACTCTACCAGTGGCAGAAACTGGTTCCATGAACCCCGAAAATCAATGACACAGGCACGCAACATATCCTCCAAAATATGATTAGTACGCTCCGACTGCCTGTCGGTCTGAGGATGAAACGTTGTGCTCAACTCAATCTGAGTACCTAACTCCCTCTGCGCGGCCCTCCAAAACTGAGGTGTGAACGGAATACCTCTATCATAAATGATAGAAACTGGAACCCCATGCAATGGGACAATCTCCTTGATGTAAATCTCATCTAACCGCTCCAAAGAATAAGTAGTACCCACAGGAATGAAGTGCGCAGACTTGATTAGCCGATCCACAATAACCCATATAGCATCAAACCTCCTCAAAGTCCGTGGGAGCCCAACTACAAAGTCCATGGTGATTCGCTCCCACTTCATACTTGACCTGCTGACAGTTGAGACACCGAGCCACGAACTCAACAATATCCCTCTTCATCCGCCTCCACCAATAATGTTGTCTCAGATCCTGGTACATCTTTGCGGCACCCGGATGGATGGAATACCGCGAACTATGGGCCTCATCTAGAATCAAGTCTCGAAGTCCATCCACATTGGGCACACAAATCCGGCCCTCATGACCTCATCATCACCAATAACCACATCCCTGGCATCACCGCGACGGACCCTGACCTGAAGAACGAGCAAGTCTGGATCATCATACTGGTGTGCTCTAATCTAATCATAAAGAGAAGACCTAGAGGCTACACAAGCCAATACTCGCGGGGGCTCTGATAGATCCAATCTCACCAACTGACCCGCTAAAGCTTGAACATCAAGTGCTAAAGGTCGCTCTACTGCTGGAAGGTAGGCTAGACTCCCCAAACTCTCTACTCTGTGACTCAGGGCATTAGCCACTACATTGGCCTTCCCCGGATGATATAGAATGGTGAGGTCATAACCTTGAGAAGGTCCAACCATCTCCTCTGACGCAAATTCAGATCCTTCTGCTTAAGCAGATGCTGCAAACTGTGGTGATTAGTGAAAATCTCACAATGCACTCCATACAAATAATGGCGCCAAATCTTCAAGGCGTGGATAATAGCTGCTAGCTCTAGATCGTGCACTGGATAATTCTTCTCGTGCACCTTCAACTGTCTGGACGCAAAGGCAATCACCCTACCGTCCTGCATCAAAACTGCTCCAAGTCTAACTCTCGAGGCGTCACAGTAAACTGTATAAGAATCTGAACCCGTAGGCAAAACCAATACCGGAGTTGTAGTCAAAGCTGACTTGAGCTTCTGAAATCTCTCCTCACACTCCTCAGTCCACCTGAACTAAGCACCCTTCTGGGTCAGCATGGTCATAGGTGCTGCAATAGATGAACATCCCTCCACAAAACGGCGATAGTACCCTGCCAAACCAAGGAAACTGCGAATCTCGTTAGCCGATGACGGTCTAGGCCAGCTCTGAACTGCCTCTATCTTCTTTGGATCAACCTGAATACCCTCACTAGACACCACGTGCCCCAAGAATGCTACTGAATTAAGCCAGAACTCACACTTCAAAAATTTTGCATACAACTTCTTCCCTCAAGGTCTGAAGCACAACTCTCAAATGCTGCTCATGATCCTCCCGAGATCGGGAATACACCAAGATATCGTCAACAAACACGATGACTAAAGAATCCCGATAAGGACGGAATACACTATGCATCAAGTCATAAAAGATGCTGGGGAATTGGTCATCCCAAAGACATAACCAGAAACTCATAATGACCATATCTAGTCCTGAAGGAAGTCTTCGGGATGTCTGTCCCCCGAATCTTCAACTGATGATATCCAGAACGCAAGTCAATCTTGGTAAATACCCTGGCACCCTGCAACTGATCAAACAAGTCATTTATACAAGGCAAGGGATACCGGTTCTTCATCGTAACCTAGTTCAGCTGCCGATAATCAATACACATACGCATAGAACCATCCTTCTTCTTCACAAACAACAGTGAATCACCCCAAGGTGACACACTAGGCCGAATGAACCCCTTATCTAGGAGTTCTTGAAGTTGTTCTTTCAATTCCTTCAACTTCGTTGGTGTCATACGATAAGGTAGAATAGGAATAGGCTGAGTGCCTGGCACCGGGTCAATACCAAAGTCAATGTCACTGTCTGGTGGCATGCCTGGCAGGTCTGCAGGAAACACGTCTGGAAAGTCACGGACCACAGGAACCGAATCAATAGCGGGAGTCTCACCACGGACATCCCTCACGAAAGCCAAATATGATAAACACCCCTTTTCAACCATACGTTGGGCCTTCAAATAGGAAATCACCCTGCTAGGAACATACTCAGAAGAACCTCTCCACTCAACCCTCGGACATCCTGGCATAGCTAAGGTCACGGTCTTAGCGTGACAATCAAGAACAGCATGACACGTAGATAGCCAATCCATGCCCAATATCACGTCAAAATCAACCATGCTAAGTAACAATAGGTCCACTCGGGCCTCCAGACCCCCAATAGATATCACACATGACCGATGCACATGGTCCACAGCAATAGTATCGCTCACCGGAGTCGATACATGAACCGTTGTAACTAGAGACTCACGCGGCATATCCAAAAAATGGGAAAATATGATGAAACATAGGAATATGTAGAACCAGGGTCAAATAAAGCCAAAGCATCTCGGCGACAGACTAAGACAATACATTTGATCACTGCATCAGAGGTCATAGCATCTGGCCTGGCTGGAAGTGCATAGATACGAGCCTGGCCCCCACCTGCACGACCTCCCCCTTTAGGGCGGCCCCTGGCGGTCTGGCCCCCACCCCTATCTGTCTGGGCGGGTGGTGAAGCAACTGGAGCCAAAGTCGAGGGTTGGCCCCTCTGCTGAGAAGAACCACTAGAACTACGGGGACACTGCCTCCACATGTGCCCAAACTCTCCTCACTCAAAACAACTCCCTGGAGCTGGAGACGAGGACTGATAGGAACCCATGGCACCAGAATGGCCACTAGAAGAATCATGCATAGAGGAACTCTGAACTGGTGGTGCTTGAGCTGCAATATGGGCTGGGACCTGGCTGAGAACTGTGAGGACCATGCCCCGAAGATGCACCGCTATAGGCTGGGCGACCTCTACCATGCTGAAACTGCCCCTGGAAGGAGCACCACTAGAACCACCCGATCCACGAGGCCTCTTGTCGTCTCTCTCCTCCCGCTCCTAGCAGCGAACCGACTCAATATCTTGAGAAATATCAACAACTTGCATGAAGGTAGCACCTGATACCCTCTCCCGAGTCATAAAAAGGCGGAGCTGATAAGTGAGGCCATCCGCGAACCTCCTGATCCTCTCCCTATCGGTAGGAACCAACTCAGTGGCGTGATGAGCCAACTCTAAAAATTGCATCTCGTACTGCGTCACTGATAGCTCCTCCCTGACGCAGCTGCTCAAACTGCCTGCACTGCTCCTCCCTGTGAGACTGGGGTACATACTTCTCCAAGAAGATAGTGGAGAACTGCTGCCAGGTGAGGGTGTTGAACCAACAGGCCTACACCTCTCAAAGGACTCCCACCAAGGAAAAGCAGCCCCATAAAACTGAAAAGTAGCAAACGAGACCCCACTGGTCTCCAGAATCCCAGCAGTACGAAGAATCCTCTGACACTTATCCAAAAAACCCTGGGCATCCTCTCCCTCAACACCACTGAATGTCGGAGGCTGAAGTTTACTAAATCTCTCCAATCGACGCTTCTCATCCTCTGGCATAGCCGGAACCACAAAGTCCTGAACTGGAGCAACCGACTGGGCTGGAACCGCCCCCGGTGTCTGATGGCCCTGAGTAACCTGCTCAGGTGTCCAAGCAATTGGAGTCTGACTGCCTACCCCGGCCTGAGAAGTAGCGGAAATTTCCTAAGCAAGTGTGGTGCATACAGTCAAGATCTAAGCCAAGGTCTCCTGAAGACCAGGAATAACAATAGGCACCGCCGGTGCCTGAGCCTGTCCCGCTGGAGAATTTGTGGCGGGGACCTGATCCTGAATGGTAGGTGGACCCTCTGGTAATGCCCCGGCTGCTTCACGGGCTGGTCCCTTCCTCTACCACGGCCTCGACCGTGGCCTCGACTCCTCGTTGGTCTAGATGGTGGTTGGTCACCCTGATCGGTAGTGCGAGTCCTCACCATCTGTGAAAGAATGAAACAACAGAAGTTAATATTTCAGAAATCAACAAAATGGCACGACAGAATTCAAGAAAAATGATATTGCTCCTAAGGGTTCTGCAGCCTCTCGAAGATAAGTACAGACGTCTCCGTACCGATCTGCGAGACTCTACTAAACCTTCTCATGATCGTTGAGTCCTATGTAACCTAGGCTCTGATACCAACTTGTCACGACCCCAAATTCTAAATCGGTCGTGATGGCGCCTATCGTGGAATTAGGCTAGCCAACAATCACATATTTACAGTTTCTTTTCAAAATTTCTAACTCATTTTCAACATTTCATAAACGTATATAAATTTCTGAATCTTTTAAGCAAAATAAAGCAGCTAAACAGTCTACAACCATCCTCAAGATCCGGACCAACATGTCATGAGCATCTAAGGATAATACCAAAAATTCTACTGTCATAATACAAAATCTCAGAACGAAGAACTAAGTACAAAATAAGAAAGGAAAACAGAGATGTTGTGGATGCTGAACAGCTACCTCTATGTCCCGACTCCGGCTCCCAACGGAAATAGACGATTAATGCTCGGTACTAGCACTTGTATCTACACACAGGGGTTCAGGGAGTAATGTGAGTATGCCAACTCAGTAGTAATGAAAATAAATCAAGTCTAAGCAGTAGGAAACACATAAGATCAAATCATCAGTTCACAATTAGCACAGCCTTTCTTTCCAGCCTTTCATATATATATATATATATATATATGAAATCAACATGCTTTAAAAGCCAACTTTAGAAAAATCCTTTGAAAATTGTGTTTTCCAACAATTTCAAAAATAAAATATCTGAAGAGTTTAGTGTAAAATTAAATAACTCATAAATACACCCTCGGGCAAAACATGAATCATAAATCGCCCCTCGGGCAAAACATCACTCAGCATACCTCACAATCACTCAGTATCAGCCCCTCGGGCAACCTCACTGTCACCCATGCCTCCCAATCACTCGTCACTCGGCACTCGCTTTCAGTAGGTACCTCGCTCACTGGGGGTGTGTACAGACTCCGGAGGGGCTCCTTCAGTCCAAGCGCTAAAATCAAGCCACCTCGTGGCATCTCATATCCTCACAATCAGGCCCTCGGCCTCACTCAATCAGAAACTCTCAGTAAGCCCCTCGAGCTATCAATAAAACGGGGTACTCGAACCAAAACATCATTTTATAACTCAAATAGTGTAAATAAGGCTGAGTTTCGGAAACAGTTAAGCATAATCTGACTGAGTGTAAATCATAGTCAACATAGTGAGGAAATAGCATTAAAAGCCCCCAAGGGGTCTAAACAAGTCGGCGCAAGGCCCCAAACATGGCTTACAGCCCAAATATAGCAATAGTTTTAGAACACAATTTTTAATATATGATTTAGAGTAAAATACGCAACTCAGTAGTTGTCGCGGAAGGAACCAAGTCCATATCCAAATCAGTGCACGCTACACAATCATCATCCGGCATGTGCGCCACTCCAAAACTAGTGAGAAAATATGAAGTCTAGGGTTTCATACTCTCAGGACAAGATTTATAGTCATTACTTACCTCAACCCGGCCCAAATACTAATCTGTGATGCTCTTGCCCCTTGAATCGGCTCCTGATCGCTCCGAATCTAACCAAAACCAGATCAACATCATCAATATACGCTAAATGAACAAGTCTTAATCGAAAACTATCAATTTTAGGCACAATTCCAGACATTGGCCAAACCCGAGCCCCGGGCCCACGTCTCGGAATTCGATAAAAATTGCATCACAAGAATCCTTATCCCTTCCTGAGTCTACACATATAAAACGCATCAAAATCCGACCACAAACGATCCCCTAAATTCCTTAATTATAATTCTCAATTTCCCAAGCCCTAAACCCCCAATTTATGCCATTAAATCCACTAATTCCAAGCCTAATCCGTCACATAATAACATAGAATCGAGTTCTTAGTCCGAGAAACTTACCTCCACAGAAGACCCTCGAAATCCTCCTTCAAATTGCTCCCAAAATGACTCAACCCGCATGCAAAAGTGAAGAAAAATGCCAAAATTTCGCGGAGGCAAGTATTTATACTTCCTACCCAGTGAAACTGTACATGCGGCCAAAATCACGCACCTACGGACCCGCGCCTGCGGTCCCAGGTGCGCACCTACGAAAAGTCACTTAAAGTCCAAATTCCGCACCTGCGACTCCATTTCCGCACATATGACTCCCCAGGTGCGGTCCCTCACTGAGCTGCCCAATTTCCGCATCTGCGGATTCCTTTCTGCTTCTGCAGGCCCACACCTGCGGTTCCCCATCCGCAGGTGCGGTCACACCAGTAAAATGGCACCAGCAGCAGCTTTGCTGCAAAATTACAAGCCCAAACCTCCGTTAATCATCCGAAATCAATCCCGAGCCCCTCGGGGCCCCAACCAAAAATACCAACAAGTCCCATAACCTTATTCGAACTTACTCGAGCCTTCGAAACACCAAAAACAACGCAAAAACACCAAAATCACAATTCAAGCCTATGAACTTTGAAATTTCTAAATTCCACCAATGATGCCGAAACCAACCAAAACACGTCCGAATGACCTGAAAATTTGCACACACGTCCAAAATGACACCACGAACCTGTTCCAACTTTCGGAATTGCATTCCGACCCCGATAGCTAACTTTCCACTGCCGACTGAAAATTGCCAAAAATTCAACTTCGCCAATTCAAGCCTAATTCTACATCGGACATCAAAACCACATTCCGAACACACTCCTAAGTCCCAAATCATCTAACGAAACTATCTGAGCCATAAAATCTACATTCCGAGGTCGTTTACTTTTCCAACTATTAAGCCAATTTAAGAGACTAAGTGTCTCAGTTCTCACCACGATTACTCCGAACCCGAACCAACCGACCCAACACAACATAAATGGGCTAAGCAACATATGATAAAGCAGAAACAGGGGAAAAGGGGCTAATCTCACGGAATGACCGGTCGGGTCATTACACTTGTTATGTTAGTTTTTTAACAAGTAAATATTTATATTCATTACACAGGATTCTCTCGGTAAAGAAATTTAAAAAACTGAGAAGGAAAAGCACACTTTACCTAGAGCTAGTCAGCTTCCTCCACCTACACCAAATACGAGCCCTCCTCCTATGCCTCCTCGTCCTTCCATGCTAGCTTCACAGTCATTTGACTTTTTCAAAGTCCCACCCCGGTCTAGCTCGTTTCAGTATTACTCCATGCCTTCTCATGGTGGCTCAACTTCGACCACCATTAATTTTATACATACGCCTCATCTTCCAGCTTCTTCCCCGCATGATCCTGCTAGTCAGTTCGGTTGCTCACCACCGGCTGCATCCCCAAGCCATCATATTTGCTAGTATAGTTGTTCATCTTTTGTGCCTCATACATCGCACACTCAATTATCATCCCCATCATCATCCACTCTAAGTATATCTAACTTGGATATGGAGGCTCTCATGTAGTTGCATCCTCAACTACCAGTACTTATACAGTTGCTGGTACCGTGAGACAGCGTACTGGAGGGACTGTACAGTATGATCATCTTCATCGGCTGATTATCTTTCCCCATGGCAACAGGTGAGTTTTCCTTCAATTTCCTTTTAAAATCTTTCAAATGAAATTTTGCATATAATGAATTTAATGATATTTTATATGTTAAATTAATGCAGGTTTTTGCCATCCTTTCAGGCCACGCATATGGTGATGGAATCTATGAAGCCATTTTTTCATGAGGCGTGGAATTCCTGGAGACAGATACCGTACTAGATCAGAATGAATATGTGGCAACAATTTAAGTAAGAATAAATTAATTTTTATTAATACTTATCCTCATTCGTCTAATATATTTATTCAATTTTGCAGGTTAGGTGCGTACGGCAACCTACAGTTGAAAATCTGGTGAATGAGAACTTCGAGAAGAGAGCACAGAAGCGGATATCAGATTCACATCATGTTGCTAGGAGAGGTGGCACGAGGCATGATTGGATACATGAAGATATCTGGAGTCAGCTCTTGGCGAAGTGGAACACCCCTGAGTGGAAGAAGAAGAGTGAACATGCAAAGTTAAACAGAGCTTCTACTGAGAGTGGAGCATTGCATATTGGAGGTTCTATTAGTTTTTCAGCCCATCGTTTGAGAATGGTAATTTCATTATAAAATATTCTTAGTTTTACANGTGTATATTATCCGTGCCACTACTTAGGATGTACTATGGATTTCCTCTATATTTATATTTATATTTATATATATATATATATATATATATATATATATAGATAGATAGATAGATAGATAGATAGATAGATACTTCTTAATTTTTAGGAAGAGGAATGTGGGGGAGATGTGACTTATGTTGAAGTCTTTGCGGAGACTCACAAGAAGAAGAAGGACGAGACAAGAAAAGGATGGGTTGAATCGCGTGCTTCAGAGACATTTATATGATCCCAACACCAATACTATATTACTTTTCCTCTTGGTTTATTTTATTTATATAACGTGTATGACAAGTATCATATTGATCTTGATGCATGAAGACAAACTAAGCCTGAAGGAACCCAGCTGGGCCCGGAGGATATGACTACAATTTGGATACAAGCGGCTGGTGGCGTGAATAAATGTTTATATTATGTAAGTATCTATTTTGGTATTGGTTTGAAAGTTACGTGTTTGTTTTCTTACTTCTTTTATTTTTTTTTCTTTATTTCTCGTGAAAATAATAAATAAAGGTCGAGTCTACGGGATTAGAGTACATCCATTCTCCAGGCATCCACCAGCAACATTATTCACTGGGGCATCAGTTTTTCAAGAAGACATGGAAGCTATGTGTCAAAAAGTGGATCAACTGTCGCAAGAATTTCAAGCAACTCCGACTTTGATCCAAAAATTATTTTTTTAAAAAAAAACAAGAAAGGAGCTGCAATGGAGTCAGAGTTTGAGTCTGTGGAGGAGACTGATTCTGAATAGGCTATTTGAATATTTTGGAGTTGAAGTTAGAGACATGTGTAATTTATGTTGTTTTGATATTTGGTTTTTTCATTAGTTGGTTGAATTGTTATAAATATTATTGTTCGTTTTGTAGTAAATATTGGATTTGGATTGTTATATTAGGTTTTTGGTCGGTATTAGATGTTTGGTTGGATGTTTTATTTGGCATGTGATGTAATTAAAAATACAACGGAATTCTGCTAAAAGATTTCCGACTGAATGAGTCGCAAATTTCACTAGAAATTACCCAGATTGAGAATTTCTAACTAAATTTATTTAAGATTTGCGACTGAATGAGTCGAAAATGGAGAATTTCTGAAGATTTTAATTAATTAATACTCAATTTTTACGACTGTTTCAGTTGGAACAATTAATTTTATTTTTTAATTTTCGGAAGGAATCAATCGAAACGTTTAATTTGTATTTTTATTATTTTAATTCTAATCTGCGACTGAATTAGTCGCAAAATTAGCGATTGACTCGGTCGCAAATGTCTTAAATTCAAATGTCCCCGTATTTTCCAGTTTGCGACTGAATTCGTGCCAAATTTTTGACTGAAGCTGTCGCAAATATATTGCTACCACGTGTTTTCCGACGGACGTTTTTCAGTCAGAAATCTGTCGGAAAAACACGATTTCCGACTAATTTGATGGTCGCAAATTTGCTTTTTTTTAGTAGAGACTAAAATTGTAAGAAATTTTTTAATTGTAACCTATAATTTCTAAATGATAACAAATTCATGGTAAGAACCTAAAGGTTGAACCTGTCAAATATAAATTCTAGATTTACCTTTTTGTAATAGTGCTTCTATTTTCTTTGAATCCTGGATCCGTCTCTAGTTTAAACACGAAAAAACTTACCAGACATCCACTAAATGTAGTATGAGCTTAATTATATATCTACATATTTTTGTATCAGTAATTAACCAGTACACAAGTAGTTTCATCTGTAATTCAATAGAAATTGACCAAATGGTTTTGTTTATGATTTTTGCGTATAATTGGTCTCTAGACTATATAGACTTAGCTTGATTTTCAACAAAATGATGAGCAACGATTGTTTGGGAATACAACTTTGATGCAGTTTCTGCACAATTACAGTTGAAGTTTATTTTTTCCCCTCAACTGAAGCAACAATTATTTACTTTAATTTTATCCTCTTTTAGCTGGTTTACATTTTTACCTCCCCATGTATCACTAACAATGTCTCTACTTTTTCATCCACAATCCAAATCGTTAAGTATGCTTAAATATCTACAATTATGTTTACTTTTGTAATTATACATACCTTATAAATAATTATAAATGCACACAAAAATAAATTGCAATTTTTCTTTTGCTAGAACTAGTTTGATTTTTAGACTTATATTCTAAAAATATACCCATACCCGGTGTATACACTAAATCAATAAATGCATAATATTTATTTTTTCTGTGAACTTCAAGGGCTACACCATAACCATGGTTAATTATATGCATTTTCGCATCACTATATCACTTAACTATAATAATTTAACATAGTTTGGTATGTACGTCGGATGTGGTTTATTATGATTTTCCAAAAAAAAAAAAGGCACCATAAACATCTATGTAATAGATTCCCTTTTTAACAATCTCAAAGGGGTGTTCATCCTCAAATAGCTTCACCGAATCGCGAAATCTTGCGACTTGTTTATACTCCTTCAGTTAGATGTAATTCAACTCACCATTTTGATGAAATAACATTTTTGTTTTCTTTTTAATAGACATAATAGACCAAACCTTTAATGAGTGATAACCCACATTAACCAATTTTCGAACGAAATCTAACTTTATTCTTCTCCAATACGATCAGAGCTCGAACAAGAGCTCACTGGAAATTATATGATGAAGTCGCTAATGGAGAAAAATGTTTTAAAATGATACGTGTAATTTAAAAAATTACATTAATTTGAAAAATAAAAAAGTTAGCAAATTCCCTTCAAATAAGAACCAGCAAATACTCACACATCAGACTCACCTACTTGATATTCTTCCTAGAGTCAACTCCAGAAGCAGAAGTAACTTCTCTTCTCTACAATTATCAGAGAACTTGATGATGTTCAGTCTTGCCATTACGTCCAAAACCATAATTATCCTACGAGGGAACACAGAAGATAGTCAAAGTATCCCTGGCTCAAGCAGCAAGCCTAGCTGGTAGTTGTAGCATTAGTAGAAGGGACGGCAATTCCATTGGGATTTGACTGGTACATTGATTGTGTAGCAGGAACAGCGGCACTTCCTGAAGTAGGTGGAGCCACTCCACCTGGAATACCTGCAAGGGGGTTCAGTGCAGGAGGAGCTGGAAGAGAACTGGGTTGCAGCGGCAAGGATGAAACAGGTGGCACCGGCCCTGCAATTGGTGCAGTTGGAGCAACCGCGGAATAACCTGAAAAGCACATCAAGAAGTTAACATGTATATAGTTCAGAATAATCTCATTCACGTTTGTCTGTTTTAGTATAGCTGCTCTTGCTTTATTCGTTGACAGATGCACATAACATGGAGATGAGACAAAAATAAATTTTAAGGATAAGAAAAGAGCATATTAGACAAGATGAAATAAGTCAGATCCTCGGTCCATAACCTGCAGCACGTGAAAGTTGAAACAATCTTTAAAGACCTTTTACTGGTACTGGGAAAAATCTCCCAAACTGAAGGAAGTACATCAACCTAAAAGAGGAAAGACATGCTTTATAACAGTAAGTCCATCACCAAATATCTAACAGAAAGATATTATCCTACTCAATTCACAAAATGGAAAACAAAGACTGCCTGATAAACATAGACAAACAAGTGCAAAAAAATACCAAGGAATCACCAAACAATTACATGGATTGGTACCTGGAGGACCAGGAACAGGAATCGGCAAAATGGGAGGCCTGGCACCTGGCACTAATTGTGGGGGTATGGCTCCTGGAACAGGCAGCATAGGAAGTGGTATCATCGGTAGGCGAGGTCGTTGACCAGGGAACGCAGCAAGATGTTGATTATAAGCTGCACCGATTTGCTGGTATGCTGCTGCCTGCCCAAGGCGCTCCTTGATTTTCTGATCTATCAGAATCTGTGTTTGCTCCTCTTCAAACTTCAGATAATAAGACCGTACATTGGCCTGAAAAACTTCCTAGTATTAGTACCATTACAGAGAGATGACAATCATGTTAGGAGAGAAGATTGTCATAAGAATTAGAAAATAGGAAGACACACCTTGTGTTTGTAACCGGCACTATGCTGTTTTCTGACAGAAGGCTGGGAATGTGAAAGGGAAAATGTTAAGAAATCAGACCTCCAAGCAACAAGAAGAGCCGAAAGATTTAAACCATTCTAAATCATTTGCACAACAGAATGCAGAACTCCTAGGAGTTGGAAAGATAAAGGTATCGCCATGGAATTACAGACCATATAAAGTATGCACAATATTCGCATCAAGACATGTTCAGAAAAATGAAAGCGGTAACAGGGATGTATTTTTTTTTTTTTTGGCAGGGTACTAAGCTCGAACTCTTCACCTAGTGGCATGAAGAGGACTCTCTCAACCACTACGAACAAGAATGGCTGGTAACAGGGATGTTGTTGACTTCCCAGTTCAGAAAAAGCAGCCTGGTAACAAGTGATATGTGCTGGGTTTTGACAATAGAAGCATCACTCAAACAGAGCAAAGATTTTCAGTCATGGAACAAGTTACTAATAGTAAAAGCTTAAAATTACGAGCAACTTTTTTTTATAACCGTGGTATCTGGGACAGCTTGCACGCACCTCGACTAATTCCACGAGATACCTACCACCTCCCACCAGCAACAGGTACCAGGTAACTCCATTCACCAAGGCTTGGATAAATGGAAAGAAATCACCTAGTGTTTTCCGCCTCCGCTGGGATTTGAACCTGAGACCTCATGGTTGTCACCCACTTCATTGACAACTAGACCACCCTTGAGTGCTAAATTATGACAATTCAAAATCAATCAGATTTTATGGATTAACTTTCCTCTACATATATTAATCTGTCCCTCCTACAACTGTTCCAAAATGCTGGTCGCTATCTCATTTAGTTTCACCCCTACAGTCATCAAACTATAGCTTCCAGCCAGCGTGCAGTCCACATTAGATGAGTTCTTTTTATTATTATTATCTGCAAGTGTCGAGAGTCCGACTTGAACCCACGCCCTTTCTCCATATCAAATGAGTTCTTCTACATATTTTCTTTTTTTAGTTCTGCAATTTTATTTTTCATAAGGTCTATAAAAAGGGCAGCTCGATGCACTAAGCTCCTGCTATGCGCGGGGTCCGGGGAAGGGCCGAACCACAAGGGTCTATCGTTCGCAGCCTTACCCTGCATTTCTGTAAGAGGTTATTTTCACGGCTCGAACCCATGACCTCCCGGTCACATAGCAGCAACTTTACCAGTTACGCCAAGGCTCTCCTTTTCACAAGGTTATACTTCCTAATTTTTTTTATGGCCTGGTGTCCAGGTACCTCGACTAATTCACAGGGTATGTGCTACCTCCTAACAGCACAAATACCGAAAAACCCTGTCAACCAAGGCTCAGACAGATGGTTAGAACTCCTTCCTAATTCAATAGTCAGTATCTTCTTTTTTCAACAAGAGATAAGTTCAATAATGGGCATATTCTTGTCTTTCCAAAAGACTTTCTAAACCAGCTATCAATCTTATCCCTTTTTCCTCTTTTTTTTCCTAGGATGAATTAAACCAGCTACCAATCTTTTCCTTAGTCCTTCTTTCTTATATGAAATATGAATTACCTCACAATTATTGACTCTCTTGTGCGACAACAAAATAACACTTTCCTATAAGCTTGTGGTTCAGTGCCTTGAATCACCCATATTAAAAAGTCAATGGGATTTTCCATCTGACTCAAGAAAATTATATAGGTGATCTTCCATTTCATCTAATAAACAATATGTAGCCTCGCTGTTCCAACTCCTAGTTCTGTGATGTCATCTATTCTTTACATTCAATTTTCCAAACCAGTGATTTTTAGGATTCTTCTCTGGATATTTTTAACTCAGTTCAATAACTTCAGTTTTTCCATCCAAATAGTTAAAGGAACACTGATTGAGAAAGTACTAAAATGAATTAGGGCCTATGCTGTAAGCACCACTTTAATTAGAATCTTGCAATTCTAAACTTCAGCTTTAGTACCAAATTAGTACATCAGTTCTGACTAAAAGGCAGCCCCAGAACTACAAGGATCAAAGAGTAACCGCTTCTCGAATATCATGCCAATATCCGTCTTGTTCTGCACCAAAATGGTTAATCCAAACCCTTGTCTTGACATGTTTAACAGCATACTCCCAGTATGAAGTCAAAATCAGTTTGGTGTTTTAGTATACATAATCTTTCTAGAGTAGTAAGAGTAATAACTTTGCTAGCATGTTTACTTGACTTCGACATGACAAAATCTCCCAAACAAACTTGACGGATAAATCCTTTGGCACGTCATACCAAGAGAAACAGAATGTCGCATCGAGATTTAAAAGCTTCATACCCTTTGATCCTACACTGCCACATTACTTCCGAGTTGGAGAAAGAGGCTCACTCAACAGGGACATAAGTGTAAACTAATTTAGGAAGCAACGATATGTATTATTAAGAAGAATTATGACACGGAATGATGTTGTATCATGTGCAAGTTGATACTACTCAGATCCATGGGTATGAACTATAGTAATACAGCATTAATTGTGAAGGAGCATGATGGCCTCAGACTTCCCGGAATTTTACATGTCCACTGAAATGAATACGGAAAGAGGTTAATCAATTACCAATCACTTTCTTTTACATGCAATCCAAATAATCCCAATGTTCATAATGATATTTCAAGTTCTCCGCTCTCATCTAAAATAATATTCAGCTTTTTATATAGGAATCCATTCTCTTTCCTCTCAAACATATAACTTGAAAGTCAGTGTTGCAGATCTCATTTACGGCCAAGTGATACAAATTTTAGCTTTCCTTAACATTGTAATAGGTAATACACATGCAATGGCAAATTCAAGACAAACCCTCAGAGAGTCCTGCATGTCTAAACTACAATAAAATTTTAACATGTCACTATTCTTTTCTGCCTTTCTAGAAAAACTCCCTAATAAACAATATAAGAGTTGCATCAGACCTACTCAATTGTTTCTCAACAAGGTATTTCTCTTTTTACATATGTGAAGGTGCTTATAACAATACATAAATATAGCTCTCAAGTTTCAACAGACTATGTCAACTCAGATACAAACATTCAGTTTCAAATGAAAAGTGTAATTAACTGGATGACGCCCCAGTAGTTATTAAACATAACAGACTTTGATATCTTTCGCACAATGTACGCAAAATGAATAACAAAAGTACACGTTTTACCAATTTGATATTCTAATGAGATAGAGTATCATATTATAGAGTAAAATGGTTTGAAAGTTAAATCAACATATATCCAATATTCCAACCTTATAAAAATTCACATTGGCATTATTATAACAGAAATAGAAATTATCATAAACTTAATTCAAATTGAAGCATATTAATACATAGGGAAACGCACACAACGAAAAAAGAATCATAAAACTCACGGAATCATGTGTCAAGTAAGTGTCGCAATAGTCACAGTAATACCTGAAAAATCACATAAATGATCAATAATTAAACAAAAGCGAAAAAATGAGCACAAAACCGAAATAATTGAAAAAAAGTCTGCATACCGAGGCATTGGATTTAAGAAAGGACAGAACTTTGTAACTCAAGAAGTAATGTAAATTCGAATTTTGCGTACAAAAATTTCGCCGGAAGTATCGTCGGATAATTGTTACCGGATTTGAACTCCGACTAATCGGACGGCAGCAGTACTGTATAGAAACTTCCGAGTGCCTAATTGAATACGCTCTAAATTCAGACGAAAATGAAAGCTACTGCATTGAAGACTAGAAGGTTCTAGTAGGGACCATCCTTCGCCTGTTTACGGCCAGCCCACTTAGTACGAAGAAAGAAGTTATTTTACGCAAATAGCCTGTTATATTAATTATTTATTTTATATAGATTATACATTAACTATATATATACAATACATAAATTATATATATTATATTTTTACCGATTATTTTTAGTTTAAGTTATTGGGTGTCGATCAATGAAGAACCCAGAATCATGTACAAGCGGGTTTATTAAATACAACATCAATTATAACAAGCGAGATTTGCTCAATTATATTTTTTTTCTTTTTATTCACTACAACAAAATGAAGTAATCAAATTTAAGTTTTTTTTTTCTTTTTTGCTTTATTAGTTGAGCAAGTTTTGTAAAATAAAAGTATTACAAATTCTATTTAAATTTAATTTTAGAACAAATTATCTACTTAACAAATTTTGCTTTAACAAATTTAAAAATTTGCTAACAAATTCTATTTATATATTAAAAAGTATATATAAGCAAATTTAAATATTTTCTGATTTATAGGAACAATGATGTTATTTACAAATAAAAAACAATCAAAAGAAAGAGTAATAACTAAACTAAATTAATACAAATAATTAAAATGAGCTATAAGTACCAGAAAATTTTAATACTAGAGCAAATAAATAATTTCATATTTGAAACAATCAACTTAAACTTAAAAGTTATTGATCATTCCAAAAATACATACATACAAACATAATCAATAATTGTCAAAAATAAAAGTGAGAGTGCTGCAACGAAGAATCAAACCGTGGACCAGTGAGAGCTTTTGAACCCACTTGACCATTACACCGCAAAGGTTTGTTGTGTCAAGTGGGTTCATTAATTAAATAATATCTGCATTCATTCTGCTTTAGATGATAATTACATGTATAAATAGTATATTTTTTCGACGAAGCGGGTTCATTTGACCCTCTTTGATACAAGTGAGACCACTCCTGTGGACGGCTATTTGGGTTAATTTTTCAAGAAAGAACAATGTTAGCCCATTTAGTGAAGAAAAAAGGGATATTTAAATAAATAGCGAGTCGAATTTATCGTTTACTTTTTTGGTTGGTATATATAAATTACTTATTAATTATATATAGTTATATATATTATATAAATTATTTAAATTATAAATAAATATTATATTTTTATCGATTATATTTAATTTAAGCGATTAAATGACGATTTAAGTTAATTCTTCACTTTGGGAATTTGATAGGTGTATGTCAATCATGCTCAGCATTTTGGGTCCCTGTCGCTCTACACTTTGGTTGCTACGGCTGGTTTGTGACTGACATGAATGACCTTAAAAGGGCTGACTGTTAAATATTGTTTACGTTTTTTAACATACTAATTTATTCGTACACATATTGTGAGAATACCTTATTTTTTTTAAATCATAAATATAATATTAAAGTTAAGTTTTTGAGTTATAAAAACAAAGATGTATATACCTGTTGATTATTGATCCTATATAGTTAACTTAATAATAAAAAAAACTACCTTGTATAAGTTTTCATTCATCATGTATTTATATTTCATTTTACTATGTCGTTTTCACGTACACATGGTAAGCGATTTAATAGTATCTGTTCTCGTAATTTAAAAAGTATCTAGTTCCAAATTCAAATAAATATTTTAATTAAAGGAAAAAGCATGCAAACCAAAAACGGGGAGTGTATTTTGAATGAATTAGCTTTAAAATTCTAATTTCAGTCATAATTCTACCAACAAATAAATTAGGTTACCTTTTAATTAATATGAATTCCATTAAACTCCAATACCTTCCATTGAATTCTAATTTCTGTTACGTCTAGAACACATTGAAGAAAGATTAATTTATTCGTCGAGCTTGTTAGAACGATTCTATCCAACTTAGAGTGTAACTTACCAAAGTCAAAAATCAAAGTAACAAATTCGTAACTAATAAAGTCCAAAATTTTAATCTTACCAAAAATAAATGATTAATTATAATTATCGTTTTATACACTTGTAAAAGCTAAAAAGGTGGAACACACTTAATGTTGAGCTTATAGATGTAAATAGAGATGAACGGAAGGAGATGAGCTGATGGAGGACTTATGACTCAAAGAAATAAAACTTAATAAATTACATAGGAAATCAGATTATATAAATATACATATATGTAGATCATAAAATAAAAGAAGCACGGCTTCGAATTAGTGTTTGAGTAAAAAAAAATTACATTAAGAGTGTGTCCGGTATAACGGAAAATGTTTTCCGTGAAAAAATATTTTCCAAAAAATATTTTCTTGAAAAACAAGTAGTAATCCTATTCATTTTTCCGGTGTTTGGTATGCAAATTAAGAAAAATATTTTCTCAAGAGTATTCATAAATAATTTTGATACAACAAAAATGAAGTCATAAACTTTCGAACCAACAACCTTCCGAACTCACAAATTTCATAAACTTATGAACCGCAAAACTTTCGAAACCACGAAATTTCGAACCCGTAAACGTTATAATTTCTAAACCCGTAAACTTCGAAACACATAAACCTCTGAACTCATAACTTTGGAACTTGTAAAATTCTGAACCTGTAAATCGAAAGATGAAAAAAGTAAAACTGAAAATATATATAAAAAATATTTTTTTTTCCCGGGGAGGGGGAGGTGGGGGTGCAGAAAAAACAGAAATTTCAAAATTATAAAAAAG
>ML326336.1:0-34742 GCA_005239505.1 Nicotiana paniculata | reverse complement strand
TATAGCTTCCCCCCACAAGTTCTGTGGTAAATCAGAACTTATTAACAAGGCATTCATCATCTCTTTTAATGTTCGATTCTTTCTTTCCGCAATTCTGTTAGATTGAGGAGAGTACGGAGCAGTTGTTTGGTAAATAATGCCATTTTCCAAACATATTTGTTCAAAAGGAGATTCATATTCTCCACCCCTATCACTTCTTATCATTTTGATCTTTTTGTTAAGTTGTGTTTCAACTTCATTCTTGTATTGCTTGAATGCATCAATTGCTTCATCTTTACTACTAAGTAAGTAAATATAGCAATATCTCGTACTATCGTCAATAAAAGTGATGAAGTACTTTTTCCCATTGCGAGATGGCGTCAATTTCATGTCGCAAATATCTGTGTGAATTAAATCTAAAGGAATTGAATTCCTTTCGACAGAATACAAAAATCTAGAAATAATGTGACTAAAAATATATAAAAAGTTCTCATGCTGATTCTAAGTGGAGATTTTCATTTTGTTCAATGAAAATACGTTTCCAATTATAAATATATTAAGTACAGTTTGATCCATTACTGTTCAAGGGCGCTTTTTGTTTCCGATTAGCCAGGAGGACTTTTTCGATTACTGTTCATGTCCACATATCCGAAGTTATTCGATACAAGTGTTGGAATATCGAATATGTTCAAATACTGAATAACTCAGAGAGAAAAGCTTGATTTGAAGCCAAAAAGGCAAAAAATTAATTTTTCTCATTTGCTTAAGCCTTGCATAACTATTCGATACTTGTGCTGAAAGGAGATAACAAATATCCGAACCATGAAATCTCACATTTAAATCTTAGTAAAGGCAAACAAACATTAGGTGATTCTTTTTTATTTGTTAGAATCTTGGTAGGTAAAGTTATTCGATACACGTGCTGAAGAGAGATAACAAATTTCAAACCATGAGGTCTTATGTTCCAATTTGAATAAATACAAACAAACACTAGGTATTATGCAAAGATGTCAAGTATTTTAGGCTTTCTGGTGAGAGGGATGATGCCTTTGCCAAGAAGTTAGATGAAGATAAACTTGTACGGAACTTTTCTTGTTTGTAAGTTGTAACTAGTCTTGCTAATTGTATCTATGTCTGATTGGACCCCTATTAGGAGGATTTTATGTTAAATAACTGGGATTCGACTGTGTTTTAAGGCTTACTTCTTATTTCAAATTAACATTTACTTGGAAAAAGAATAAAACTGTTGCCCTACTATATGATTTTATCCTACGATATACTTTGAGGTGATCATTCATAACTTTATAATTAGTAAATCATCTCGCAAATTTTACTAAGTAATTAGCCGATATGGACCTAAATCACTTTCTCATCATTTCCATTTTCAGAGAAGTTGATAAGTGTAGTTGTTTAAACTAAAAAAGAACTCAATTGATGTGACTCGAATTAGATTATGACATAAGAAAATTTGCAAATCAATTTAAGCATTGCTGAGCAAGTGTAGTTGTTATATACTTATATATACTCTAAATTTAGCTCTATATAGTATTATTTTTCAGATTATCAAATGTTTATAAATTGTTAAGGATGCACAAGTTGGATGTTATTAGATGGAGTAATGCTCCGAATTGATCAAATAGGCAATCATTTGATGATTAAAGGCTTTCTAGGGGTCACACTTTGGGCTTATAAACGTAACTTGGTATCCAATTTGGAGGTCTGGCTGGATCCACAAGCTGACTGGGTTGGCATTCATATGCCGTTCAATGTAGGTATCTTTATACAAATAGCCAGTTATATTTATAACTTTTTTTTATATGTTGCGCATAAATTATATATTTATTATATATAGTTACACATATTATATATTCATCAACTATTATAAATTTAAAAAATTAAATGGACGACTATTTAAGTTAAGTCTTTTTTAATTGTACATGGTGGCCCAATATCTAGCTCCTTACAATAGAAGCCGCAGTATTGCCCCAAGTAGCATACTGTTTGGAGTTAACAGAGGGAACAATTATTCTTGAGAAAACATATTTATAACTTCCTTTATTTCAATTTACGTGACTTAAATACTTTTTTTAAAATTCTTTTTAATAAAGAATATCATATTTTTAATATTTAGTAAGTGTTTTAAGTCCAATATTTTTATTTTATCCGTAATGACATTCTCATATGAGTAAGGCATGTTTAAGATAACAAGATTACTTGAGTATTTCTTGTATATGCACCTTTATAAGTTAATGACTACAACAACAACTATAGTCCAACAAGTGGGGTTCGGGAAAAGTGACATGTTCGGAAACTTTACTCTTACCTTATAAAAGTAGAGAAGTGTTTCCACTAGACCTTCGGCTCAAGAAGCGCATCATTGGAGTCTTTAGGATAAGGAAATACAACAAAGGAGAATTCATGTAAAGAGACGTAGTAAACAGTCAGAAAAAGATAATCAAAGCAAAAGGAACATCCGTTAGTATTAGATCTCTAAGAGTAGGAAATACAAGAATATATTAATAGAGATACAGGTACGAAAAAGAATTACGCTAGTCGATTTTTTAACCTACTACCCTAATCATCGATCTCCACACCCTCCTATCAAAGGTCATGTCATCAGCAAGCTAAAGATGTGTCCTATCGTGCCTAATCACCTCTCTCTAATACTTCTTCGGCCTAACTCTACCTTTCCTCGGTCCCACCATAGCCAGCCTCTCACACCTCCTCACTAGAGCATATGTGCATCTGCTCTTCACATGGCCGAACCACCTCAGCCGCATTTCCCGTATCTTGTCCACCAAGGAGATCATTCCCACCTTTAGTTAAAGAACGCAAGTTGCAAAATTACTTATACTTTTAAACTTCATGCTCAGTCTAACTAAAACACTTTAAATAATAGTATGTCCCATGAAAACTTGTCTTCTCAACTGTAGTAGGTTGAGGATAAGGCCGTGGATTTGTACTACTCGTTGAACAATCTGAAAATGTAAATTGTAATAATAGGAACAGAAAAGTTTGGAAAAACATATTGGATGCAAATCGCTTCTTATGAAACAAGGACTAAAATTTGCATTGACTTTTCTTAAAAGAATTAATATAAAGGCAACAAATTAAGGAATTGAACCTCAAGTTACAAATATTAAGATCATACTTCAGTGAAAACCTACTAATGAGCAAATAACAAAGCAAAAAGAGGACAAAGTTGATCATTTGCAAGTGAAGACTGGGAAAAAGTGGTATCTCTATGGTAACAAATTAATGAATGAACCTCAAATTACAAATATTGATATCCATTACTGGGTGTCATTTGGTTACGTGATCCCTTTCCAACTTCGAGTAATTTGACGATTGTGATATTAGTTCCACGTCCTAGTGGGCGTTTGGACATAGGAATTGTAAAATTTTAAAACATGGTCAAGTGAAATGGTATTTGAAATTTAGATTTGTGTTTGGACATTAATATAATTTTGGGTTATTTCTGATGTTTTGTGAGTGATTTGAGTGAAAATTTTGAAAAACAGCTTCTTGGAATTCTTCAATTTCAGAAAAATTTTAAAATGCATCTTCAAGTGAAAATTGAAAATTTTATGAACAAATAATTATTTCAAAAAAAAGATGAATTTTTTATGAAAAAAAGAAATTTTTTCTTATGTTCAAACGGGCTCCTAGTATATTTTTAATGAAAATACGTAATTTCTACGACATAAGTGAGTCCACGTTTCTTTCTTCTAATTGCACGCGGAAGCTTGATGGGAGTCGGGGATTGGGCGCGCGGGGGGGGGGGGGGGGGGGGGGTCAACTTTTTTATTAGGTGGTCCCACGACTTACGAAAAATATTTGGTGGGACTGAAGGCTAGCACTCATTTGGACAAAATAGGTCTAATATTCGAAATCACTAGTCAGATTAATTTAAATTTGTATTAAAAAAATTTGTAATGAAAAATCATTTTTATTAAAAAAATAACATTAATTAAATTTGATACTTAAAATATATAATTAAATGTGAACATATTTTATTCATTAAATCGTATTACAAGGTGGGAGGGGATGTTTGGAGAAACAATAAATTTGTCTTCGTGTGACTTATAGGTTACGGGTTCGAGTCGTAAAATTAGTCGTTGATACTTGCATTAGAATAAGCTGCTTGTATTACACCTTCATTAAAATGCGGCCCTTCTCATACCCTACATAAATACGAGACACTTTGTATGACGAGCTGCCCTTCTATTTTACAAGGTGATCAACAAATATAACCATATTCCCTGGTGTTCTTAGAGGAAAACATGTAGCTTGTGACCGAGCCGATTCTGGTGAAAGAGGACTTTAGAATGAAAACAAACCCTAATCTTCCACGTGTCACCTTGAGCAAAGAAACAGAATTATGAGTTAACAAGTAATTATAGGGATTACACGTGTTCTTCTGTTTTGTTTTTGTTTGGTTTGGGTTTGCTCCCCATATTTATTATTTAAGAAGTTAAGTGAACATCTTAAACTCAATAGATTAAGTTGAGAGAGAAATACATATGGGGTGACTGAATGGACATACTACTATTTGCTTCAATACTATATAAAAATAATTTGAGTATCCCATTCAAAATCCTACTATGTAATGTACGACCGTTAGTTATAAACTCATTTGGAAACTCTTTACCCGTTAATTTGGGGTGGAACTTAGTGAATGTCAAGTAGGGGTGTTCGTCGATCGATACGGTACGATATTTAAATATTTCGATTTAATATATTTGTTATTCGGTTTTTTAAAATGCTATACAAATATCGTATCTAATTAAATTCAGTATGGTTCAATTTTTCTCCTTTCGGTTCCGGTTTATTTGGTTCAGTAACTTCGGTTTATTCGATTTGAATATTAACTAGTGCATAGAGTCATAAACTGTAATATTCTTAAATAAAGACTCAAAGTACAAAACAAAAAATATCTGTTCACAAAAATTTTGTCCAAAACCAGCAAATATCAATCAAGAGAGAGACAATTATACATAAAGGAATAAATTTGATCAATAGATATGTCTTGTTACTTGCTTAGAGTTAATTGATGAACTTGGAGAATAAAGAAAAGTAAAATTTTAGATTTTTTATATTTATATTATAATTAATAATATGTGTATTGTGTAATATAATATATATTTCGGTACTGTATCGGTATTTCGATATTTTATTTTAAAATACCAAACACCATACTTATACAAAGTTTTTTTAAACATAAACTAAATACCATACCGAATACTCAAATACTAATACCAAATAAAATTTTCGATTTTAATATGGTGATTAGATATTTACCAAATTAGACACAGTTGTAATGTCAAGTGCAAATCGATGAATGGTAAAGGCAAAATGCTCAAAGACAAGGGGAAATAGCATTCACATGGAGTTGGAAATTAACATTGTTGATGTGATTGTCGTTAGGGCCCTTGAGGTCAAGTGGCGGACCTAGAGTATAATTTATGAATTATAGGAATTTGATAATTCTTTCTCAAATTATGTATATATATTAAAAAGAATTATTAATTGTAAATTATAGCTTTACAAATTGACTTATTTTTATATATTAATTTAAAATTTTCAAATGCTGGAGCCTTACTTGTTTACATTCTTAGCCAAGTGGTTACTCCAAAAATTCTTCATTTTGCCAGCTTGGTGAGACGTGTTTCTTCCCAGTTTCATTGGTCTGTATGCCGAATAACATTTTGGTGTAAAACCAAACAATAACAACGTTTATGTTTCCTCTATTTTACCAATAATATTATTAGTCGGGCATTTGAGGTGTAAGAACATTGACTCACATCTCCAACTTAATGGATATCATGTGTCTTACACGTAGACAAAAAACTTTCTTTCACATATGAGTTATGACAATAATTAACCTTTATTTCCTCAATTAAAATGATAAGTGGCATAAGAATGAGAAATTTTATAACAACTTCAATTGTTTAAAATTGAGACGATATTGTTATTAATCCTATTTTCTAAATTTTGCATCGAAAGTATCATGCTCATTAAATATTTTGGACCAGTATCAATATGGTAATCACCTACTAATTGATAAGGACAAATCAATATATTACTGCTTACTTCTTCTTCTAGTTGCTCGGGGTGGGGGTGGGGGTGGGGTGGGGGAGGGAATTCAGTTTTATACGTCAATTACAGGGATAGGTAGGTAAGTTGTAGGTTGGATGGTTTGACCATATTCTCAAAACGAGAATAAAAAGTCAATGAAGATTTGAGGTAGTCTCACTAGCTACTTGTCTCTTGTTAACTCTACAATTTTGGATTTAGGTGTGGGACAGTCCAAAACTGCAAACTAACAGACAGAGCCGGAGCTACATATACATTGATTAACTTTTCATGTGAATTTAAATATAAATTTTTAAAATTTTTTGAAATAATTTTTTTATATTTATGAACTACAAAAGAAATAGCATAAAATACAATAATGAACAATTCAAAATATTTAAAAATTATTTGTAGCAAATATATTTAAAAATATCTTGTTTGACTTCAAAAAGAATAAAATTCATTCTTTTTGAAACGTATACATAAAAATTCGAAGGAATCATTAGATTTTGATTTGGCCTTATGTTTCTGGTAAGAAATCTATCGTAGATTCAGTGACAAACTCGAATTTTGTACCCTTCAAATTCTGACTTAGCTTTAACGTATGGATATAACAACCACAAGTACTTTGAGAACTCACTTTGGTCTAAAGTTTCTTTTTTCATTCTTTGTTGATACATTATGTGTCTTAAAATATTTATTCATGGTTCTTGATATTTCTTTACCTCGAATTAAACATCTTGTTTTAATGTATACACTAATTTAATGCATATTAGGAATTTTACAAATAGGAATTATGTATTTATTCAATTACAAAAAAAATTCAAACAACAAAGTATTGGATTCTATTAATTTGAACAAACAAAAGGAAATACTCCAAATATTTTGTACAGCAACAAATTAAAGAAGAAAGGTGGTCATTCGGTTAACGATAGAGAAAGATTTTTTTTATTTTTCAATAAGTTGTAGAATTAGTAGTAAACGAAATTTAACCGTAACAAGAAATGTCAACTTAATAAATAATATTAATTACTAATTCGTTGAAATTTCATAGCTACAGTTGCATGAACTAACGTTCTACCTTATCATAGTATCGAAGCTTTAAGTCAAAAAATAAGAAGAAAAAAAAGCTTTAAGTAAAAAGGCTAATGATTTTAATTTTTTTTTTTTGGTCAGATAATGATTTTAATCAAGTCGTAGTATAGAACATTCTCTTTTCTTTGCTTTCATTTTCTCCAATGTGAAAACATGGAATTATTCCCTTGTCTATATTAGTTGAGTATCTATCAGGCGTAACTTTGACAAGGTTGACGAAGTTTAATGGTGATTCAAATTGAGATGGCGCTACTGTTTATGTAATTCTTCCTCCATTTTTATTAATATGGGCGGCGTTTGACGGAGACATAGTATAAGAAAAAATGTAATTTTCTTTTGTAATATGCAGTTTTAAATACCGCATGAGCTTTTTATGTCCATCAATAAATAATATAAGAATAAAATAAAAGATATAAAGTTAAATTATTTTCGAATATAAAAAATTGCATCATATGATAATAGATAAACTTAGGACCAGTTCCTCCATAGATATTTTTTCGCTTTTTTCGATTTATTTTTTTTAAAACTTATTTGTCCATGAAATTTTGCATGTTTTGGAAATTTTTCGAAAATGAATTTTTCAAAAACCAAAAAGTGATTTTGATAACTTTTTCAATTTTTCATAAAAGTTTGTTTCCCCAGTCACAAAACTATAATATTTTTTCAAGCGAAATATATGTTTAAATATAATTTCAAATAATATTTTTTAACTTAACTCTAAATACTAGTACTTTTTTTCAAAAATTATAATTTTTATGTCTAACGCGTGCTTAACCGAGAAGAGGTAGAGGACGACCTAAGAAGTATTGGGGAGAGGTGATTAGGCAGGACATAGCGAGGCTTCAGATTTTCGAAGACATGGTTCTTTATAGAAAGTTGTGGAGGTCGAGTATTAGGTTGTAGGTTAGGAGGTAGTTGAGTCTCTCTTACTTCGTACCTTTATGAGGCTAGTCAGGTAGAGTTTTTGTCGATGTCAGCTAGTGGCAATGTTTGTTTTCCATAGTGCATGGTCTATGTACTGTCTATCCCATTTGCTTTGCATCTACTTTCTCATTTCCATGATGTTATTTTTCCTATGGTTTCTATTGGTGATACTGATATTGTCTCTTTTCATCTTCTTGAGCAGAGAGTCTTTCAGAAACAGTCTCTATACTCCCTCGACGTAAGGGTAAGGTCTGCACATTACTGTTTATCAAAAAAGTGTTAAACCTTTTCTTAAAATGAATTAATAAAAAAATAGAGGCTGAATCCTAGTTAAGGATAATAACCACTAGATCTGAAGATTTAATGTGTTAACGATGTAGGACCGTGTCCGAAAATTTTGAATGTCGATTAAAAGTGTCAAATGATTTTCAATGAATGCAATAAAGAGAGCATGTAATGAATGTAGATAATGGCAAGAAATGTAATAAAGAGGAATTTATCACCCAAACGTTAGGTGACTTAGATGATTCTCTTTCCTGACAACAACGTGGAATCATATAAAATGAAGATGAACGTGAGACCCTTGGATCTTGTGAGAAAAAAGATATATCTAGAACAATGGAATCAGTTCTGTAGTCAAGCTTTACAATGTGCTCTTCTCAGAAAGTGGAGAACCCCTTTTTATTCTTTATCTCTTCCTATTAATAGGGGATATTCCTAAGAAACCTTGAAAAGTACAATTGAAGGAATATCAAATAGAATATCCCTTCGCTCTATTCTAAACTTATTCTACCGTTACTTTCACATGTTCTTTACTCGACCTCGGCGCTAGTCCTCCTTAGGACGACTCCTCGCCATTGAGTCGTGGTTGACTTAATCCCCAACCATGTCCAGTACAGTTATTAAGTTCAATCAAAATTTTGACCAATACAGTTAGTCCCTCCACTTTTTGAGGTCGTGATCTTGAACTTCCTCGATGAGCGGACTCTACCTGCAACCGTTCAGAGAAAATTTGGTCATGATGGTTGGATCGAATCGACCGAGGTCGAACTGGTGGTTGTTAGTGGGGCTACAATTGGTGTGGCGGACGTAGGACGGAGTCATGGCCACGCGCGTCATCATTACACGTCTTCCCAATGTAGAGTCTCTGCTTCTATCACTTCGATTTTGGTGCCATTGACAGTTCTTTGCCTCGATTCTGATTTCACCCAATCCTATAAATAGAGGAGAGGGGCTTCACTTTCAAAACTTTCAACATTTCTCATTTTGCATGCATATAGTCCTTCTTTGATCTTCTTCTCTGATCTCCACTTCCAATTTCTTGCAGCTTCTTCAATTTCAGTTTCCAGTTTCTTTCCCGGTTCATACTCTCTCTCTTACTCCGTTTTACACACTTTACTACGTAAATATGTCAACCTCTCCTCATATTCTTGACGGAGTTTCCGATGCCACTCCTTTATCGAAGGCCATTCCTCCCGACGGTGAGGAATCCCTAGTTGAGGAGGAAGATAACTTACCCACCGTGGAGGAAGTGGTTCCTAAGAATCCTTCGATCAGAAATGACTTCCCCAAGGAACCCGCTCCCGCTCCTACTCACGAGCTTTCTAAGACGGGGCAGGATGAAATAGTCGACCTCCGGTCCAAATATTGCATTCCTTCTCACGTCGAAATTGTTCTGGCGCGAGGCGATATAGTACAGGTTCACCGACCAGGATATTGTGCTTTCTATATTTACCGATTTCTAGTGGGTTAATCTCTTCCTATCCCCCACTTAGCAGAGGATTTCTGCCGCTTCACAACGTCTGCCCGACAGAGCTCTCCCCTTATGCTGGCGAGGTACGCCGAGCTGGCCGGCTGTGAGGTAAATATCCACCACTTGTTGCATCTTTTCTCGCCTAGTTTTTATAGAGGCACCTTGATACACCTACGACATCATGGGACTAAAGGGTTGGTGGCCGGGATGGATGATATGGCGAACCGGCGGTTCTGGCACAAATACTTCTTCGTCAAGACCGAGCATCTAGTGGCAGATCTGACCGGATTCCCTGAGCAATGGAACTACAATCGTAAGTATCTCGTCATACGTTCATTATTTTCTCTTTTCTCCCTCTTTTTTCTTTCGTTCTTCGACCTACTCATGGTTTCCCTGTTTTCAACTGAGAGGCATTCACCTTCTCCCATCTTGGATATAGAAGATTGGGTGGCTCGTGTGTTACCCCACACTGTGGGGATCCGCGATTGGGAATCCCTCCACAAGAACTTCGGAACCAAGACTTCGTGTCGTAAGTGTCTTATTTTTTGACTTATCACCGTTCACTATCGCCCTTTGACGTGACCTTCTTTTGGTGCTAGGTCGGCAGGTCTCCAAAAAGCCGAAGGCTCCAGTGCTCATTTTTCGCCAAGTGGTGACCTCGGCCACAATGCAATTTGCTCTAGTTGAGTCTGAGGTCAGACACAAGCTCCGCAAATGAGGGACTCCACCCCTCATGTTGTTGCCGTTCCATATGAGATCTCTTCTCGGGCGATCTTCCATCTTGTTGATAGGTCATCTCGTGTTAAGGAAGCATAGCCGAGAAAAGACGGAGGGTGGAGATTGGGACGACCATTGTCACTGATGAGCCGGAGAGAGTCATGGCTTCGGAGGCAAAATCAGGGCCTTCACCAGCCGTGGAGGCCGCTTTTACGACAAGAGCTGCTATGGAGAAGAGGCCCTCTGATGTTGAGGGGGCTCGTGGTAGCGAAGAGCTTATGCGGGCTGCTGAAGGTGGCTCATCATCAACGGCTGGGAGAGGTAGAGCTGCTCCTACAGGGGACGACTATTCTGGCTCAGAAATCGACCCTGAAGAGGTATGTAATTTTGTGGAGAGGGCTACTAATGTGGAGATAAGGACGGAGGGTCCTAATCGGCACATAGTCATTCCCATGAACTATAACCTCCTGGTCGACTCAGAGCGGGCGGCGCTGTCCTTTTCTCCTTTGTGTGCGGAGGCTGAAAACAGGACGTTGCTGACACTAAATGATACCGACATGTCTTTAGGCATATCGAGCATGGCCTTGTGGGTGAGTTTTTGCTTCTTTCCCCCTAAGTTTATATGTTTCACGTCAGACCCTCATCTTAGAGATCAAGCGTGACCGGCGATAGGAGGAGAGGATGAATCTCTATAGGAGGATGAAGTCTAAGCATAGATAGTACTGCACCAAGTATCGGAAGATGGACAAGATTGTTGGCGAGGATGGCCAATTCCATGTTTTACGCGATGAGATTGAGCGGAAAGACGAGGAACTGAAGGAGAAAGATGAGGAGATCATGAGAGCCATTAGCCGATACAGCGTGGTGGAGGAGATGCTGAGGTCTAAGGAGGATGAGCTCGAATTGAGTAA
Source organism: Nicotiana paniculata (assembly GCA_005239505.1). Classification (NCBI taxonomy): domain Eukaryota; kingdom Viridiplantae; phylum Streptophyta; class Magnoliopsida; order Solanales; family Solanaceae; genus Nicotiana; species Nicotiana paniculata. The sequence continues at coordinate 23,288 of ML326336.1, read as the reverse complement.
AGTGGTAATGGACAAGAATGCAGATCTACAAGCGCAAGTGGCGTCCTAAAGGTCGAGTTTGAACAAAGCGAGGCCAGGGTCACCAACTTGAGGGAGGAATTGAGCACTAAAGTCGCAGAGCTGAATCTAGCGGACATGACCATGATGGCCGCCGTGGTGGAGGCAACAACTTTAGAGGGTGCCCTACATGTTTGCAGGTCCGAACGGGCTAGCGAGGCGGAGTCATCGGCGGAGACGTCGGCGCTCAAGGTGGAGAGGTTGGAGGAACGGGTCGAGAGTTTGGAGGTGGAGTTATCCGGGCTATATGAGCAGGTCGTCATATTTAAGACCAAGAAGGAACATCAGCTGGCCAAGTCGTCTACTTCTCATACTTCTGCCGATCCAAGTGTGTCACGGGAGTTGTACGAGATGTGGGTTCACGCTGAGGCTCAGCTTGACGTGTACAAGTCTTTGAAGGCTACCGAGAAGGTTTTCGAGGCGGAGCTTGAGGGCGTTCATGTCAAGGCACGTGCAGCTCGTGAAGCTTGTGGTTATGAGCCAGGTACGCCCGGTAGGGACGATGATGATGACGCCGTAGATGGGTTTGCCTCTGATCCTTGGTATGATGACGAGGATACTGATGTGGATGATGCGACGTGAAGCCTTTGCACTTAGTTTTTTTGCTTTGCTAATTTTGTGAGGGTGTCCTCGAGCCCTTTGTAAAAAGTATTGTAATCCAACAATTAAAATGGAACAATTGCCTTTTTGCTATGTATTTTCGGATACCCATTCTCTCTCTTTTCGTTTGCTATGTGGGAGAGTTCCTGATTTTTTGGCCATTTGCATGTAATGTTAATTTTTGTGGAGTCGAACATAGATCGACTTGAGTTTGAATATAAGTTAGCTCGAACGAGGTTGAGGTTTGATTGATTCGAGCAAATCGAATGTGGTCTCACTCGAGTGAGGCCGAATGTAGAATTATTCGAGCGAGGTCGAATGTCAAATAATTTGAGTGAGGTCAAATAATTTGAGCGAGGTTGAATGTAAAATAATTCGAGCGAGGTCAAATCTCAAATAGTTCAAGCGAGGTCGGATAATTCGAGCGAGGTCGAATCTCAAATAATTCGAGCGAGGTCGAATAATTCGAGCCAGGTTGAATGTAAAATAACTCGAGCGAGGTCAAATGTAAAATAATTCGAGTGAGGGCGAGGTCGAATGTAAAATAGTTCGAGCGAGGTCGAATGTAAAATAATTCGAGCGAGGTCGAATGACAAATAATTAGAGCGAGGTCGAATGTCAAATAGTTCGAGCGAGGTCGAATATAGAATGTAGAATGATTTGGTGGAGTTGTGCAAAAATGTTGTGTGCTGCTTTGTTTATTCATTCATTGGAGAATATTACATGTTTCTATTTGTTTCATACATACATTTGAGAAGTTTCAGTCTACTTAGACCCTCATCGTTCGGCCTGGAGAAGTAGTCGATAGGCGGGGCAATGAATCGTATAATTGAAACTTCGAGACATCCCCTTCGTCGCCTCATTAAAAACCTCCCCGATAAAACCCAATTGGGATAAAACCCGAGTGAGGGAAAAAGAGTACGACTTGGAGGACTTCCGTTCTCATAAGTTGAAGTATTTGAGGTGGGCGACGTTCCAATTGCTTGGTAGTAGTTTTCCCTCCATTGTTTCTACCTGGAATGATCCTTTGTTTGCTGCTGCCGTGATTTTGTACGGCCCGTCCCAATTGTTTCCTAGTTTACCTTCTCTTGGGTCTTTGCTCGCCTGTGTTTTGGTCTTGAGTACATAGTCCCCGACTTTGAGCGGTCGGACTTTGGCCTTTTTGTTGTAATATCGTTCTGCTTGCTGTTTTTGGGCTATCATTCTTATGTAAGCCATGTCTCTCTGTTCCTCCGCTTTTTCGAGGTCTTGCTTTCTGTTCTCGTCGTTGTTTGGTCCGCTCTCATCGGAATATCTCAAACTTGGTTTCCCAACCTCGACAGGTATCACTACGTCAGTTCCATAGACTAGTGAATATGGTGTTTCTCCTGTGCTTGTTTTTGGCATGGTGCGGTATGCCCATAGTACTTCTGGTAGTAGTTTTGGCCATAATCCCTTGGCGTCTTCGAGTTTATTTTTCAAGATGTTTAGTATTGTTTTTTTGGAGGATTCAACTTGGCTGTTGCCCGCAGGGTGATATGGCGCAGAGAATATTCACTTGATGTGCCATTTATCAAAGAATTCAACGGTCTTTTTCCCGATAAACTGGGTCACAACTGATTTCTTTGGGGATGCCGAAGTGCCATATGATGTTCCTCCATATGAATGTGATAACTTCATGTTCGCGTATTTGGGCGAATGCACCTACTTCTACCCATTTGGAAAAGTAATCAGTTAAAACCAAAAGGAAATGCACATTACCTCGTCCGTCTGGAAGTGGTCCAGCGATGTCCATTCCCCATTTGATGAATGGCCATGGCGATGTGACTGAGTGGAGGTGTTCGCCTGCTTGGTGTATCATAGGAGCGTATTTCTGTCATTGCTCGCACTTCTTGATGAAGTCGGCAGCTTCTTTCTTCATGGTTGGCCAATAATAACATGCTCGTATGAGGCATCTGACAAGGGCTCGATTGCCGGTATGGGCACTGTAGTGGCCTTCATGTACTTCCTTGAGGACGCGTCTTATTTGGTTCGGCCCTAGGCACACTACTAGAAATTAGAGCTATGGCAACACTTTTTATTGCCACGATTCCATAACCGTTCCAATAGGCGTTCTATTGTTACGGTTATAACCGTTACAAATAATTTTTGAGACTACCAGGACACTTAGCACTTGAATCGTTGCAATAGTCTAAATAACCGTTCCTATAGATACATATATGGCAACGATTTATATAACCGTAGCAATAGGTATATCTATGGTAACAGTTGGATGTATTTTTACGGTCATTTTAGTTCCCTCCTTATATTTCACCCAAAATTTTAGTACCCGCTAAAATAAAGTGGGGCCCACAATCTTATTTATTTATTTTTAGTTTTATATCTACTTTTAATCAAAAATATATAACATATATCTAAACCCCTAAAATATACAAACTCCATCTGAAAAAATCCCCTAATTCTTTCACAGCGGAAATTATGAGGTTCCTCCGATTAGTTTCATCGGCAATTACCAGGTTCCTCCTCCGTAGTTTCATCTGAAATTTTGAGGATATCAATCGAGTTTCCGGGCTCCGAAAAAGCATCGGAAATTACCAGGCTCCGAAAAATCGACAGTCTCCTCTAGGCTCGTCCATAATTGAAAATATACTTTGTTCCGACAATCGAGAATCGCCTCCAGGCTCAACAACTCCTCCATAATCGGCAGCACCGGAGGCGACATGCTAATCTTTTAGAGTTTCTCCACAATAGAGTTTCTCCAAATCTGAATCGGTAAAAATATTCATAGCAGCTTTTTAAATTTTTAGCAGCTTTTTTAATTTGTTTTTCTTTAAATTTCTCGGTTGGTTTTAGCAGCTCAACTTGAGTTTTTGTTAAATTTCTGGGTTGGTTTTGTTAATTTGTTTTTTTTTTAAATTTCTGGGTTGAAGGCTTTAAATTTCTGGTTTTTGTTTAAAATTTTGTAGCCAAAGTAGTGGTATTGCTAAGATTTCCACCAGTTGAGTGTTTGAAAGAAGTGTTTGCCTAACGATTAAGTGCTGGAATGACTTATTTTATTGTAGCAGACAAGAATGTTCTTTCTACTACTCGGAAAAATTCCTTTAAACATGGAAACTATTGAATCACTAATTTAACTTTTTAAGTAGTAATTTTAGCACTAAATTTTACTTTATATCAACATTACTATAATCTCTAGTTTAAGTACAATTATACGCGCGATTGATGAGAGAGGTCGGCTTAATTAGTTGACGAGACGTCTCTATGTCCAATCAGTAGGTTAGAAGTTCGAATCATGTGAACCCATAGAGTGAATCAGTACTAAAGCTAATGAGTTACACTTAAATTTAAAGAAAAACTGATATATTTACATGTACAGTATATGAAATCTTGAAGAGGACCATTTCTCGGTTAGTAAAGTCTACATATTCCAATATTGAATTAATTAATATTTGAGCATGGGCACAGTACTTTTTTTCACTTAACAGGTTTATGAATAGTTTTACTTGTTGAAAGTGAAATTGAAAGCTTATAATGAGGGTTGATTTAAAGCTAGCTTAAGAAAACAGATTAGTTGAGCAAAAAAGTAAAAGTTGTGGAAGTAAATACTTGTTATGTACAAAAGATCAAATGGCTGCTGCTTCATAATTTATTTCTTTTTTCCTCTGATTTTTTTTTATTTCCTTTTCAAATGGTTGTTGTTCTATGGATTTTTGCCTATTTTCCTCTCTAGTGTTACTGAGTGAAGTACTAGAAAGAATAGGGATGTCTCCATTTTATGATTTGAAAGACTAATAGATGAAATTGACGATTAGTGTCATACTTTTTAAATTAATTGGTTTCATTTGGACTATCAGAGATTGAACTTGGCAAAATTAGGAACTGGTTTACTTTGGAGATACTGGCAAAACTTCAACCTTGTAAGTTTCCACCAGCACGGATCATTTCAGTGATCAACGAAACATGTCAGTTCAAGTTAATAACAGGTTTTGCATATGTGCAGGCACTTCTCGTCGCAGGTCTCGACAAAGGAACAACTGCTTAGTGCTGTGCAGCAACACTTCTCATCACAGGTCTCGTCCATTCTCTTGCTATGCTTAACTGATTAATCTACTCGCTTAGTTCCAAGTTTTACTAATGGATGCTTCCAATCTTAATCCATATGAAACAAGCTTGTTCGAATATGTTCTGCCCTGTTTAATGCTTGTGCTCGGTTTTTTTTCAATTTATTGGCTCATAAAAAAAAAATCAAGCCAGAACATGAGGGGGAGTATTAAATACATAATTAAGTAAATAAAAGTGTGTAACTCTCTAATAACTTAAGCTTTTAGATGAGAACACATTTTGACAATTCTACCTGATGTATGAGTAAATTAAAGTTTCATATTGAAAGTTGAAAAGAAAAAGAAACTACCATTAAGGTGAGGAGATATTAATAGTGAGATGCCGAAGCTCAAGCTAAAGTGAATAATATTACGGTCAAATCTCTTTATAACAGCCTTGTTTGGTCCGAATTGTTTTGGATGTTATAGTAAAATGTTGTTATAGAGGACATATACATAGTATAATATTCGGTTCCGAAAATTATAATGAATGACTATTACATAGGAATATTGTATGAATAAGGGGTTACCAAGACTGTCTTAAAAGGAAAAATAGGGAATCTTGGATCTTGTTCTAATGCTGCTGATGAGAGGATGCAACAGAAAATGGAGGAAATGGAAGAGAGGATGCAACAAAGAATGTTGGAAAAGTTGAACGAACAAAAGGATACTATGGAACAACATATTACAATGAACGTCGTCGCACAACTTTAACATCTGAACCCAGAATTGCGACTTGATGCTGACATGCTAAGGTTCATAGAAGCTTCCTCTGCACAACAAGTTGCTGTTCAACTAAACAATCGACCATCTACGGGTAGTAACAATCAAGGTCAGTACTTACTATATATTATACATCTTCTTCTATTTCTTCTTCTCCTCTTTCCTTGTACTTCTTCTTCTACCACTTCTCTCTCTCGCAAAGTCTAAATAATTTTTTTTACTTTGCCTATGGCACTTAGTCACGCAAATGAAAGAAATGAAAAGAGAATACCTAACAATTAGAATAGTTGAAAAATGTATGGCTTGTGCCTTCTGGTATTTGGCACTTTATAGTGATATATTTTGTGTTGCTGACTGCCTTATTAGCTTGTTGGCTGTTTTCATTAAGTTTATTTGTTGTGCTGCTCTTTATGGCCTTGTTGAATGCCTTGTTGGCCTGTTGGTTTTTTCCATTAAGTTGCAAAATGTATGGCCTTGTTCAACACTTTGTAGGTCAATTTGGTGCCACAAACCGCAGAAAGGTGTTAGCTGTTGAGTGTCTATAGAGTGTCTCTTTGTTGTTCTGTATTGTATTTCTATTATTTGCTTTAGCTGATATGCTGCTCTAGGAAGTTTAGGAGGCACATTTCTTGTGAATCTTTTATCTGATATGTTGTTGAGTATCCAATGTAGGATTTGACATTAAGATTTTAATGGCTCTCACTTATACTCGGATTTGTTGCAAATGGACCTATTTTCTGTATGCAAATTCTGTTTGACTCAAGCATAGAGTATTAACAACTAGAATCTGTATGAGATGGACAATGTCATTTTTCTTACTTACATATTTTTTTAGAGCTGAAGTTCCCAAGTTATAAAGACAATTACAAAGACAAAACTTCAGCTCTAGAGAACTTCAGCTCTAGAGATGAAGTTTTGTCTTTGTAAACTGAGGAACTTTAGCCCATTATGCTGAAGTTTTGTCTTTATAACTGGGGAACTTCAGCCCCGTATGCTGAAGTTCCCCAGTTACAAAGACAAAACTTCAGCTCTAGAGCTGAAGTTCTCCAGTGTAACTGGGTAACTTCAGCCCCGTATGCTGAAGTTTTTGTCTTTATAACGGGGGAACTTCAGCCCCGTATGCTGAAGTTCCTTAGTTACAAAGACAAAACCTCAGCTCTAGGGCTGAAGTCCCCTAGTGTAACTGGGGGAAACTTCAGCCCCGTATGCTGAAGTTTTTGTTTTTATAACTAGAGAACTTCAGCCTTGTATGCTGAAGTTCCCTAGTTACAAGACAACAACTTTAGCTCTGTACTTGTTTTTCTTCAAGCTATGGCTTAGTTTATCCTCTTGACGAGTAATGACTTTATTTATAACTGGAGAACTTCAGCCCTGTATGCTGAAGTTCCCTAGTTATAAGACAACAACTTCAGCTCTGTACTTGTTTTTCTTTCAAGCTATGGCTTAGTTTATCCTCTTGAAGAGTAATGACTTTACTTATCCTCTTTTGTAGGTGGAGTAAATCAAGAAATCGAAGAAGATGATGAAAGTGAAGAACTAGAGACCTCACTTGAGATGAATTTTGAATTGCTATAGATGAATGTTCTATAGGAATCTTTTGTTATCAAGCTTTTTGAAACTTACTCTCTTGAAATGTATTAAACTTATGCATTTGGGGTAGAACATTTGCTTTATGGATATTATTTGCTTGATGGATAATTTATATTATTAAAAGTTTCATTTTATGATCTATTTATATGTTAGTGTTATTATAATTTATTTTATATATATAAATATTTATTTATAATAGGGGCTATATTTTTGTTTCAACTGAACTGTTACAATAGCCTACCAGAACAGTTGCAGTAGGACACAAAATGGCGTTCCATGATATAATAAAAACCATTGCGATAGGTCACATAAACCGTTCCATAATGACCTATAAACTGTTCCCAGACAAAAACAAAATTGTTGCAATAGGGTAAAGGAACCGTTGTTATATCCATAAATAACCGTAACAATAGCTTACAAAAGTGTTGCATTATTCAATATGGTAACGATTAAGAACCGTTCCATACATACTATAGTAACGGTTTTAAACCGTTCCAATTGGAAAATATAACTGTTCTAACAGAGCAAGGGAAAACCGTTGCGATAGATGCATCTATAACCACGGAGATGCAAGACGTTGCAAGAACCGTTCCCATAGACCTATTTCCACGTGAGCTGATGGAACGGTCTGTAAATCGTTCCCATATCTATATGGAAATGGTTAAACAGTCTATGGGAATGGTTTTCCAACCGGTACCGTAGGCCAATTTTCCAGTAGTGGCATTTCGCAAAGGGACCGCCAAACGTTCTTTTGAATAGGTCGTGGTTGATGATGTTGTATCTGGACGCCTGCATTCGAAGCTTTTTGGATTATTTTTTGTATGGTGGGAGTATTCCCTCCTGCAAGTATGTTATAATACGGTTGCACCAGTCCCAAGTTAAATTTAAAGAGTGTACCTCAAGTTGGTCTATTGACGAGTGGAGGAGGGTAACCACATTTTCTTTTCCTTTTATGTTTTTGGTTGCTGCTGTTAATTTGGTGAGGCCATCTACCGTGATGTTTTGTGCTCGAGGTATCTGATCGAGTTGGCATTCGTCGAATTTGGGCAGTAGTTTATGAATTTCGGTCTGGTACTTTTGTAGCCTCTTCTCTTTGATTTGGAAAGTCCATGTGACTTGGTTGACGACGAGTTGTGAGTCGCATCGGAGGACGAATCGTCGTGCTTCATACTTGAGAGCTAGATTTAGTCCTGCAATTACGGTCTCGTACTCAGCCTCATTGTTAGTCATATTGGAGCACTGTATGGACTGGCGGATAAATTCACTTGTAGGGACCTCGAGTACGAGTCCTAGTCCAGATCCTGACGTGTTTGAAGCGCCGTCGATGTATAGGACCCATAGGTCGGGTAACTTGGGAGAGGTGCGAGAATTTTCCTACTTGACTTCAGGCATTATTTTGGCACTGAAATCAGCGATGAAGTCGGCGAGTACCTGCGACTTTATCATTGTTCGCGGCTGATATGTTATATCATGCTCGCTCAATTCTAATGCCCACTTGGCCAGTCTCCCCAACAACTCGGGTTTATGTAGGATGCTTCTTAGGGGGAAGGTCGTGACACCGGTATGGGGTGACATTGAAAATAGGGTTGGATCTTTCGTGAAGCTATGACCAATGGCAGGGCTAACTTTTTGAGGTGGGGGTACCTCATTTTGCCGTCGACTAGGGTTTTGCTATTGTAATAAATTAGAGATTGCGTACCTTTGTTTTCATGGACCAACACTGCACTTACTGCAACCTCTAATATGGCCAAGTATATCAGGAGACGTTCACCAGGTTCTGCTTTGGCGAGTAATAGGGGCGAGGACAAATATGCCTTTAGTTCCCTTAAGGCCTCGATGCATTTCGAATTCTACTGGAGTTCGTTGTCCTTTTTGAGCATGTTGAAATGAACCTCAATAGGGCAGCTATACGGCCGGTCAATATTTGTACCTGTTTCTTGCTGGTCAACACTCCAGGTATTCCCTCGATGGCTTCTATCTAGTCGGGGTTAACCTCGATGCCTCCTTACGGCACTAGAAAGCCAAGGAACTTGCCCGAGGTTACATCGAAGGCACACTTTTCGGGGTTCAGCTTCATGTCATACCGTCTTAGTATATCGAATGCTTCCTTTAAATGGTCGATGTAGTCTTCTTTCCTTTTTGATTTGACTAACATATCGTCTATTTAAACTTCCATTGTTTTGTCGAGTTGGTCCTTGAACATCTTGGTGACCAGCCTTTGATAGGTCACCCCTGGGTTCTTCAACCCAAATGGCATGACTCTATAGAAGTATGTTCCCTGATGAGTTATGAAATTGGTGTTTTCTTGGTCCTCCTCCTCCTTCTCCTTGAGGATTTGGTTGTAACTTGAGTAGGCATCCAAGAAGCTTAACAACTCGTGCCCTGCTGTTGTGTCGATGAGTTGATCAATGTGAGGTAACGGGAAAGAGTCTTTTAGGAGTGCTTTGTTTAGGTCCGTGAAATACACGAACATTCGCCACTTCCCGGTTTTCTTTTTCACCATGACCACGCTGGTGACCCATTGAGGGTATTTCGACTCTCTGATGGAGCCGTTGGCGAGTAATGTCTCCACCTCATCACGGACGGCTTCGTTGATTGCGGCGTTAGATTTTCTTTTTATTTGTCGTACCGGCAGGTAGAGTTAATCGACATTCAACTTGTGCATGTCAATGTATTTCGGAATGCCTGGCATATCTGCATAGGAGAAAGCAAACAGATCGACGTTGTCAATTAAAAATTTATGAAATTTAACTGGTTTTGAGAGCTTATGGTCGATGTAAGACTTTTTGTTGTGGTCATTATTGTCTTTTTGGACGGGGTCGAGGTCATCTACTGTAGACCCTGTGGCCTCCATGACATCGGGGTCCTTGATGATATCCTTCTATTCATCCAGCTCGGGCCCCGACTTAGGTAATTGCTATGCTCCCGAGCCTGTTCCCTTTAACTGTTGAGTGTATGTACAATCTTGGGCGATGCGGTAGCATTCTTGGGCTGTGCGTTGTTCGCCTCGGATGCTGAATATCACCCACGGAGTAGGGAAGTTGATTACTTGAAATAAGCTGGACGGGATGGCCCTTATTTCATGTATCCAGGTCGCCCTATGATGGCTTTGTAAGTTGTGTCCTTGTTCATGACATGAAATTTTGTTTCTAGGGTGACTCCCCCGGCCAGATCAGGTAGTGTTCTCTCTCCTGAGGTTCGCTCAACTGCATTGTTAAAACCCGTCAGCATTATGCAACGTGGTACTATCTTGTCCTCGAGTCTAATTTGTGCAGTGTCTGAAATACATAAAGTAATGACAAGAGCATCAAAGTAAGGAAAGGTCAAACCGTGGGTATCTGACTTATCGAAGATGATACTGTCTTCGAGGTCGTCATACCGTTCATGGGTGATCGACCGCTTCAGTTTATGTGTGGTGGTGAACTTCACGTAATGGATTGTTGCTTCGTCTCCTCCGCCGATGATCATTTGGATGGTGCGGGCGGGGGAGGGTGGCTTTGGAGGGCCTTGGTGTTGTTCTCATCCGCGACCGTAGTTAGCTCTTCCTCGGTCGATCATTAGCTCTTTTAGGTGTCCTTGGTGAAGCACGTTCACCACTTCTTGCCGCAGGGCTATGAAATCTTCGGTCTTGTGACCTCGCTCCTCGTGGAACTCATAGAGGGCGTTTGACTTTCTGGTACTTGGGTCGGACTTCATCTTTTGTGTCCACTTCACCTTCGGGCCGAGCTTCTCTAGTGCGTACACTATTTCCAAAGGGGAATACAAAAATTGTGAGCAGATAAGAGTGGAGGCATACCTCTTTCGTTTCGTTGTGTCCATGTGTGCGGCCTAGACGGCCCTTCTGTATGGCGAGGAGATGGTGGAATGGCCTTTCTGACATATGGTTGGTGCCTGTATCGGTTGAGGCATGGACCTAAATGGTTTCTTCGGTTGTCGTTACGACAGTCCTTCCTGGACTCTGTCTGTACTGACGTTAGCCGTTGAGTTGGACTGTTGAGTTCGTCCTCATCTGCTCTCACCTCGGCGTAATAGTCATTGTGTATCTCTTCCCAAGTGGTGGTGGTTGGGGGGGGGGGTATTTCATGAGTCTTCTTAACAACTTTCTGGTCTCCCTCGACCCATTCTTGCTCAACCCATTTTGGAAAGCTGCCACCGCCATTACTTCTGATACGTTTGGCAAGCTCATTCTAACTCTGTTGAACCGGGCGAGAAAGTCTCTGAGTCTCTTGCCAGGAAATTGTCTGACGGCGAATATGTCATTCACCCTGGCCTTCGCCTTCTTGGCAAAGGCGTGGGCTGTGACGAACTTGTCATCCATTTCCTCGAACGTTGTTAATGAACGTGCTGGTAACTATAAGTACCATGTTAAGGCTCCCCCCTTTAGGATTTCACCGAACGTTTTCAGCAACACCGATGGTACTTGCTCTTTTGAGAGGTCGTTGCCTTTTACTGCTGTGACGTAATGATGATGTGATCTTTGGGGTCTGTTGTGCCGTCATATATCTTCAAATATGGTGGCATTTTGAAGGTCTTGGGTATGGTATGTGGGGCTGCCTCTTCGTTGTACGATTTCTCGACGAACTGGCCGACGTCATGTTTTGGTAGGAGTTTCGGGGCACCCGGTATCTTATCAACCCTTTCTTGGTGCTCCCTCATTTGGTCGCAGAGCGCTTTGTTCTCATTTTTCATTTCTTCCATTTTCTCCAGAATGGTTGCAAGTACGTCATTACCTGTATCAACGGTAGTTTGAGTGTTACTTGTTGGGAGTGGAGTGGGTTGTTCGTTGGCGTTTGTTGTGGTATCTGCTCGTGCGGCGCTTCTACTCGCCCCCTGAACGGGTTTGTCGAGTATGCTGCTTGGGGTACTTGTCAACCACGCCTCCAGTAGTTTTTCGTTGCTGGTGACGCTTCTTCAGTTGTGGACGTGTAAGCCCCCCTTTCGTGTGAAGCGGTTACACTCCCATGAGGGGGAAGTGAGTCACTTCACCAGGGTGTAATGCTCGACGTCACATTCTCCTCGTCTTCCCTGTCAACCTCGTTGATGGTGTTCATGAGGTTGGCAGTGACATCCACTATAACTTTCAGTCTTTCATCTCTTTTTCCTACCATTGTTAGTTTGTGCAAACGAGAAAAAGATGGTTGTTGTGTTTTTTTACATCTAGAAGAAACTAAAATTTTAACTAGAAACTCCCACAGACGGCGCCAAATTTTGTTACAAAAAAAGTGTTAAACCTTTTCTTAAAATGAATTAATAAAGAAATAGCGGGTGAATCCTAGTTAAAGATAATAACCACTAGATCTGAAGATTTAATGTGTTAATGATGTAGGACCATGTCCGAAAATATTGAATGTGGATTAAAAGTGTCCAATGATTGTCAATGAATGCAATAAAAAGAGCAAGTAATGAATGTAGATAATGGCAATAAATGTAATAAAGAGGAATTTATCACTCAAATGTTAGGTGACTTGGACGATTTTTCTTCCTGGCAACAACGTGGGATAATATAAAATGAAGATGAACACGAGACACTTGGATCTTGTGAGCAAAAAGATATATTTAGAAGAATGGAATCAGTGGACAAGACAAGCTTTGTATATTCTCCGTAGTCAACCTTTACAATGTGCTCTTCTCAGAAAGTGGAGATCCCTTTTTTGTTCTTTATCTCTTCCTATTTATAGAGGATATTCCTAAGAAACCCTGAAAAGTACTATTGAAGGAATATCCAATAGAATATTCCTTCGCTCTATTCTAAACTTATTCTACTGTTACTTTCACATGTTTTTTACTCGACCTCGACGCTAATCGGATGACTCCTCGCCATTGAGCCACGATAGGTTTAATCCTCAACCACGTCCAGTACATTTATTAAGTTCAATCCAAATTTTAATTAATACAATTACGCTTCCCAAACTTCATTAATAAGATTTCACTGGTCGTTGTTGTCTAACGCATGCTTACCGATTGGCCGAAAAGATACCGTGTGGGGGGGGGGGGAAGATAAAAGTCAATACCTACTTACACTTCCAATTCAATGTTCAAAAGACACCTCTTAACAATACAGCTTGTTGTTTCACATCCATTTTTGGTACGTTGTTAACTTGTCAGGACGTCCTTGTACATTTCCTACCAACATTTTGCAGTTTCATGATTCATGTCAATATAATATAACAAGATTTTTCTAAGCCTAATAATTTAAAAAAAAAAAAGAAATTCAAAGCGTTACCTACTTTTGTAAAATTTAATGTTAAAATAAGGTTTTATTTTTCAATTTAAATTGAAGAGAAATCTCGTTTCATTTTCAAAAAGAATTATCTTCCCTTTCCAAATAACTTTCCTACATGTACGTTAATATTCTCTCAATCACGAAAATATTGCATGTCGGTATGGTCACAAACGGAGTCAGGATTTTTTAGTTTATCAGTTTTGGACCATAATTTATTTTTGCTTATTGGGTTCATGATAGATTATTTATACATATTGAATGAATTTCCTAACATAAATACAAGGTTTGAGCCAAATCAACTAGGTTTTGCCAAATCCGAAACTATAATAAGAAAAGCCCGAAAACCCAAAATTAAATGATGAGAATGTATATTATTTCACAGTGAATTAGTGATCAAAGTGTGTGTAATGACTAGTATAGTAACTAATGAATGGATATAAACATGGAATGCAAATAAATTTTTATGTTAAAAATATAAATTATAAAAAGAAGACTACGTACCGGCGTACTTTTCATATTTTTTTTCTAATTTAATTTCAGTATACGATAAAAAAACAGACCCAATACCACGACCTAGTCCATCAATTACCTCACCAACTCTGCCTCCAGTTTTATAATTCAATTCCTTCCATGTCACTAAGCCAATTGATGCAATATTCACTACTCGAAAATCAGCTTACGGCAACGCATAAAAAACCGTAATAATAGACATGTAAACCGCTACCATTGATCTAACGCAACGGTTTTGAGACTGCTCCACCAGGTCGCGTGCCCATGATATTACAACTTGTTACCACATCGATAGACAACTTAAATTTTTAAAAGAAAAACTGTGTGCAATACTTGAAGCCGGTAACAATGGAAATTTAGATCGAACACAACGTTAAATGGTTTTATGATGAGATTTTAGTAGTGGTACATTCTCACGAGCCAAAACCAACCGTTGTGAAGGCGCATATCATGGAATTAGGCAAGCCAACTATTCAACCATTTCAACACAATAAAAACTTGAAAGATATGGAAACAGTTAATATTTAAGGAAAAACCTTTTAAAAAACGGATTAAAATTCTCAACTCAATACAAATCTCTCCCAAAATCGGGTGTCACCGAGTACATGAGCATCTATACAGGGATATCGTCTACTACAACGTCTAAGGAATAAGAACTGAAATATAAGTAAAAATAAAGAAGGAGAGTCAAGGTCTGCGAACGTCATGCCACTACCTCGATAGTCTCCAAAGATCCTAACTCCACACTAAGCAGCCACCGTGACCGGAAGCACCTGGATCTGCACACGAGGTGCAGGGTGTAGCATCAGTACAACCAACTCAATAAGTAACAAATCTAAACTTTAGACTGAAAGTAGTGACGATCTCAACCAAAGTCAGTTCAATATAGAAATAACAGTGCAGAAACGTAGACATGCTTTCAAGTTTAACAGTTAAATTCAATACAGTAAGATAGATCAAATATGAATATATGAAGAGTATAACTCATCTACTTCTACATGCCAGTGCACATGCTGTATGTGATGCACCATGATGACTGCCTCATGTTCTCACACTCTCGAAATGCTCAATCACTCAGTACTATATATGGCCAATCTGGCCTAGGGAAGATCCATCCTCGAATATATACATCAACTGACCATCAGACACTCAGTACTGGATAGGGCCAGTCCAGCCCGTGGGAAAGATCCATCCTCAGGTATAAATGCTTCGGAAAAGATCCATGTCCAGGGAATATCCATCCCTCAATATATTCAACCGCGCTCACTAGGGCTGTGTGCAGACTCTGGAGTGGCTCCTTCAGCCCAAGCGCTATCATAAATCAGTAAAATCCACTGCGACATGCAGCCCGATCCCATAAATGTCACTCATAATCAAGCCCTCAGCCTTACTTAGTCATCAATCTCTCCAGTCTCTCTCTCACGGGCCCACAATGTCATGAAACTAGCCCGAAAATAATGATATGATGTATCAATAAATAGAAACAAAGATTGAGATATGATTTGTAATGAATGTATATGACTGAGTACGAAATGTCAATGAAAATAATAAGTCATTAGCAAGAAACGATCATTATGGGTCCCAACATTATCAACATATAGCCTAACATGATCTCTAGCTTGATTAACACCTTAATTACTTTATCACATGATGAAAATATGGCTATCGACAAGATAGATAGAGTGCTACGGAATCGACTGGGTCATAATTCTCACGATGCCCACCCGCACGTCCGTCACTTGGCATGTGCATCACCTCAACACCAATCATATAACACATAATTTGGAGTTTCGAACCCTCATAGCCAAATTTAGAAGTGTTACTTTACCTCAATCCGAGCACAACTCTACTCCAAAACACATTTGGCTCGCTAATCGGCCTCCAAATGACCTAAATCTAGCCACAAACAGTACGACACAATCAATACGGGCTAAAGGAATTAATTTCACAAGAAAAATATGAAGTTATTAATCAAAATCCGAATTCGGCTTAAAGCTAGCCCCCGTGACCACGTCTCGAAATCCAACAGAAGTCTCAAAGCCCCAAGACCATTTAACAAAGAGTCCATTCATAGAAATTTATTCAAAATCCGTCACCAACGCGTCACCCAAATCCCTCTCCAAATCCCTAGCCTCAAACCCCCAAATTTACCTTAAAACCACACAATCTATGTGGGAAAATCAATGGAGAAACAAGATTATTGATAAAAAAAAATGAGTACAAGAAGATTACCTCAAGAATCCCCTCGAAAATCCTCTCAAGAATCGCCAAAACCCGAGCTCTAAATGTTAGAAATGGTGAAATCTCGGAACCCTCGTTTATATATGTTCCGCCCAGCAATCTCGCTTCTACGACTCACTTAGCCGCTTCTACGACATTGCAGAAGTGACAAAATACACACTCATGCGGTTTCCTCCGCACCTACGGCCCTGCCTTCCACTCCTGCGGACTCGCTTCAGCTAGAAACCCTCCCTTTCTGCGGAGCCCACCTCCACTGCCCTTTTCCACTTCTGTGGTCCTCATGCCGCATCTGCGGTCATGCTGGTGCGGGAAAACCTTCGCACCTGCGACCATCTACTGAACTCTCTTCAAACTCCGCATATGCAGACCTTACCTCGCACCTGCGAGATCAAAGTTCGTAGGTGCGGTTATACCAACAGAACCTAGACTTCAGCAGTCTTTAACTTCAAACCTTGATCCGAAAAGCATCTGAAATCAACTCGAGGCCCCCGGGACCACAACCAAAAATACCAACAAGTCCTAAAACATGATACAAACTTAGTCGGGTCTTAAAAAACCACCTTAAGAAACATAAAAATACGAATCGCATCCAAATTCAAGCCTATTGAAACTAAGAAATTCAACTTCTACAAAGAACACCGAAACCTATCAAATCACATTCGAATGACCTCAAATTTTGCACACAAGTCACAAATGACACTACGGACCTTGTCCAACTCCAAGAACTCCAATCCGACACCGATATCAAAAAGTACACTCCCGACCAAACTTTTCAAAAATCCAACTTTCGCCATTTCAAGCCTAATTCAACTATGGACCTCCAAATCACAATCCGGATACTCTCCTACGTCTGAAATCATCCAACGGAACTAACACAACCATTAAAACTCCATTCCGTAGTCGTTTACACATAAGTCAACATCCGGTTAACCTTTTCAACTTAAGCTCCAAACTTTTTAGCTACCCCAGCAAGTCACATAGCAGTTACAACGTACAAAATAAGTAGTAAATAGAAAAATGAGGCTATAACTCTCAAAACAACTGGCTGAGTCGTTATATACATGAAAGTATTTACTATAATCCAGCTGGTATATGCTAAGTAAATCTGATAAATGGGGATTTTGACTACTTATTAGCGCCGTTTAGCTTTCATTTTAGCCAAAAGTGTTTAATTATATTCCCAAAAACTGATGAAATATGCTTAATTTCAGGAGCATTGAAAAATTAACCACTACGATGAAATCCAACTCAAGAAGGAGTGATCTGAACAAGGAAAACAATTCAGGCATAGAAGCTCAAGTGCGGACCGCAGATTTTTATCTGCTGCCGCAACATGCAAAGGAAATCAACAGAGTCCCGGTGAAAAGTGTAACACCCCATAAATTTGGCTTAGATATGAATGTGTTAAATGAGTAGTAAGGTTATTTACTAGACATATGAATTCCTATCCGGATGAGTATGGGTGAAAATAGTTGTTTCAAAATCAAGATGGAAAGTGAGGTGCATAAGATTCGACAAAATCGACTAAGTTTGTAGAAGGTCCGTCTTCCAGTAGGTTTTGGTGAAAACTTATAAGAAATTTGGGAAAACACAAAGCATGAAAGTTGTATACCTTTGAAATATCTTTCCAAAGATAAATTTTGGAGCCTAAACGGAGCTCTTGCAAAATGTTATGCCCGAATTATAGAACATTTCATATCTATCGCGTTCGGCCGCGTTCCACCACGACCGCGGTCGTGAGGCAGTGCTCCAGCTGTTTGCCACGGTCGGGACCGCAGTCAGCCTTTTGGGGCACGGTGGCCGACCTGGGAAGTCATTTTTAACCCTATTTCACCCCCCCTCCCCCACAACCCTAAAACATAAAAACTTGCTCTAGAAATAAAAGCTCTCAAGAACCTAACTCCTTAAGGGTCCCTCCACCACCCAAGGTAAGTTCTAATGGTGATTCTAAGTTAATTTTAGTCTCCCAAAATCTTATTAAAATGGGTAAACCCTCCATATCATTAGATATTCGATTGGGACATCATTGTTGAGAGAAGGAACCCTAGAACTCGAATTCAAGGGGATTGAACTTCAAAGAGGTAATGTCTTCACCCTCTAATTGATTATAATATTGGTTTAATAATTGTAAACCCTAGTTCATGAGATATGAGTTGATGGGTTTGATAGAAAAGCATGAACGATTATAGGTTGGGTGTGTTAATTGTTGCTTATTGGTTGAGGGTGTTGTATTACCTCATGGGAGATAAAGAATAATGTTGATTATAACCATTTGAGACTTTAGAATTTATCTAGTAGCAAAAGAATAGGTTACTGGGTGTAGAGACCCATTAATAAGGACTATAAAGTTTTATTCTCACCAAGTGCTTGATAAAATGCTTAAGTTCCTGAAACATGAGTGTCATAGCCAATATGGAATCCCTTTGACTTGTATTGCTATAAATTGAAGTTGAAAGGGTTCACAAATGTTGTATTACGCTCAACAGTAGGAAGTTAAGGTATGTGAGGCTAACTCTTTACGTTTGGGAATGTCTATGATTCTCCCTACATTCCATTCATTATGACTATTACTAGTTCATCAGAAAGTAATTATGCCCAGTACCATGAATAGTGGTAGAACTTCTATTCTCTAGAGGGTATTGTTTCATAATCATTCGATATTCTATGAGTTTCAGTTATGACAAATCAACTTATTATGAGTACATCTCTCACTCTAGTCCTATTCATTATTCCAATATCATGTAACTCAGTATGGTTCAGTATTTCAGCATCATGTATTTCAGTATGATTCTCAGTTCCTTATTCTAAGTTCATGAATGTTGAAAACCTGTATTTGGGCCCGAGGCCGCAGTTTATGCTTTATGAATTTTGAGCCTGAGGCCGCAGTTATGTATACGTATACTTGGGCCCGAGGGCGCAGTTGTGCATATATATATATATATATATATATATATATTGGGCATGAGGCCGTAGTTTATTTATTCAGATAAACAGTTGGTTTATCATTCAGAAGAGGGAGCATTCATAACCTTACTTCCTATGTTTAGTTCAGTTATCAGTTACCAGTTTCAGTTTCAGTATTTACAATTATTTCCTTCAGTTGTCTTACATACCAGTACAATTCAAATGTACTGACGTCCTTTTTTGCTCGGGGCCTGCATCTCACGATGCAGAACAATTTACAGGTTGACGACTCTGCTTGCTAGGACATCTTGTATCAACTGCTGGTGATCCCAGTATTTCGGGGCGTTATCCCTCCCTTTTTCAGTCATTATAATATTTTCAGTTAATAAGGTATACTGGGGAACTTGTCCCGGTAAACAGTTAGCATCTCAGTATTCTTTAGAGGCTTCGTAGACTATGGTTCAGTCAGTCAGATGTTAGCAGGCTTTTATGTGTTAGCCTTGTCGGCTACTCGTTTGTATTTGCAGACTTTTCAGTGTTTTACGCATCTATGATATTTCAGTCAGACTCATTAGCAGATCATCATATTGTATATTTATATGTAGCTTACAGTTATACCACATGTTGATCCAGCCATGCAGTTGGTTCGCTCAGTCATATGTAGTCAGGCATCGAGTTTCGTGTTACGCCCAGGCCATGGCTCGGGGCGTGACAAAGATTGGTTTCAGAGCACTAGATTCAAGAGTCCTAGGGAGTCTATGAAGCCGTGTCCAGTGGAGTTTCCTTATTATGTGTGTGCCGGCAACTCATATAAATGGTTAACTACCAAGACATCCAGGATTGTCTCACTTCTTTCTACTCTCCATCGTGCCATAAAGCTTAGAGCAACAATTAACCTTCTATTCCTATCGAATTCCATATGTATCGAATACCCAAGCGACGAGCAAGAAAAAAAATCCAAGGTTCTAGATAGGATGATTTCCCCATTAGGGTATAATTATGGATTACATGTTAGTAACAAATGAGACTTGAGAGGATGTTGGAAGTGAGATACAATGGATAGTAGTGCATATTAGAGCACAACCATACTAGAAAGTACAAAAGCAGTTATTATGTTCTATGGTTATCACTTTACCTCAATTACCAGTTATACAATCTTTCAGTTAGCAAGTTTATGGTTATTCAGGATGCAATTATAAATTATTGAGTTACCAAATATCCAATTTCAGTGTATCAAATTTTTGGTGACTTCTGAGTATACAGTGGTGCACATGGGTTCTCAAAGAAAGTATAAGTAACAGCGATTATAGCGAAACCTTTGTATATTTTAGGTTTGGATTAAGCCCAAGACTCACCGGATGGCGCATGAAGTGATTAATCAGATGATGGTATACTCTGAAGAATAAGTTTATGTATCATAATCGTATGTGTTTTACCTCAGAGAACAATTTCTTTTATTTCTTTGAAATGGAGCCACAAGTTGGATGATATAGTTTAGATGTCAGACGCTAACATTGGTCACTATAGTTTTGGACAGAAAAGATCCTATGGGTAAAATACCTAGGAGTCACAAACGTTTGTTATTATCAAAGATGTAATTTCGCACACCTCAGGTATATGACTAAGAAGACATGATGTACGAAATAAGAACCAAGAGCAGCCGATATTGAATTTCAAGGAATGATTTTATGTTGTTTAGATTTATTCAAATCAGAACTAGTAAGTACCACATTAGTGAACTACTGTAAGAAGCCGCTATTACTGTGAGATAAAAGATAAGACAATTCCCCCTTAGATTATGTGACTAGGTGTTTACTCCAGATGTTTATGGTCGGAAATATTTTGAAGTGTATAGAAAATTCGGGGTTAGATATTCTAATTTTGTTTAAGACAGATGAAATTTCCCTAAATGTGATCCATGGACATAATTCAAAAAGAATGATAGAGTGCGGCAAAAGAATACGGTCAGGTGATGAGAGAAGTTAGGAGTAACCTTATGCTTCACTTTAGATATTCAAAGCAAGAGGATAAAGTAAGATGCTAGTAGGCGCTTAGAAAAAGGATAGTAAGTAAGTTTTGAGTAAATACAGTGAATTAGCACTTTCAGCAGAGCTAGTAGAGGTATCGTTTGATTTACTTAGCCAGGTTAACTCTAGTGATTGGATGAAAATTTGAAATACCGAACTTGTGGTAGAACCCAAAGAGTTTAAGTTAAATCCGAAGTATAGTGATAGTGGGAAAAACAATCAGCTAGCAATAAGAGAGCAAACTATAGAAGAATAGGCGTTAGGAATTATCGAAATGTGGTTTCTCCAAGATTGACAGTGTGAACAGAGTTAAATTATTAATATTGTGTATGATAGTTGTGAATACATTAGCTTTCCGTTATGTGAATAATTTAGTTTTTCTAACTCTGAAGTTGGAAGAGTAGTCGTCATTGACTTAGAATGCAAAGAATTGCAGAAAATAAGGAAAGTTATTTAGATCCCAACAAAAAAAAAGGGAGGATCCACAAGTATAAGACCTTTAGTCTAAGAGGTGNTGGGAGAGGAGGTAGACGCTCCCCCACCCGAATCCTTTCCTGCGCAGTCTACCGTTTCTAACAACAATTCATCAAAGAAAAAAGAGAAGGAAAGCAAAAGAGACAGAGTCCAAACGCTTTCCATAATAGGTACACGACATGTGAAAACTATCAGTAAGTCAAGATGAAACTCGAATAGTTAGCATTGGATATGAAAAAGAAAATCAGTTTGGTAATGGGGGAAGATTGTATAATTACCATAGGGATGATGTCTATCATGTGTAAGAAACCCAAAGCGAGTAGAATGATCACCGAGCTTAGCTATTGATGATAAAGTGATCACAGAAAAGCTACAAAATCATGCCTATTTATGTGTTATGAGGGTAGCGCCATTGCACGGGACTCTAAAAATTTAGAGTACATGTCAAAGACTTAGTTCACAATAGTACTATAAGTGTTTTCAAGAAGTGCTTAAGAAGATAATCAAGTGTGGGAATTATAACTCATGATTGAGGTAGATAAGAGAACTTTGGTGAAAGAAAATTCACAAGCCAAGAGGTGTTCGACTTCGGACTCCGAAGACGACAAAGTTGTTGTCTAGAACAGGACTTATTCCCCCTTAGTAACCGAAGAGAAGGAGAAACAATTTGATGATCCCTTTGCGTTGCAGTTAAAAGAGGAGATTCACGATTATAAGATGATGAATTTTGAATAAGGGGGAGATGATGGTACTTTGAGGTACCAAGATAGATTGTGTGTTCCGGACATAGATGAACTTAAAGAAGGAAGATCATGTTAGAAGCCCAAAATTCCAGGTATTCTTTCCGTCCAAGTTCCCCAAATATGCATCACGGCCAAGGAGGTTTGTTGCTGGACCAACATGAAAAAGAACGTCACAGACTTTGTGGCCAAGTGCCTGAATTATCAGCAAGTCAAAGTCGAGCAGCAGGAAGCCTAGTGTGTTACCATACCACAGAATACACAAACTCTTGAGGGGAGATTGTAAGTATGGACTTTATAACAGGATTATCTCACTCATTTTAAAAGCATGATCAGATTGGGTGTTTCTGAAAATTTCGCCTTTGAAAGGCGTTATTGTGAACAACTAATTTTTGACCACACTCAAATGTTATACTATATTAGTGTAAATATTCCTTTTAGGCCTAATATTAATATTTTAAGCTTTCATCTTACACTTAGTAGATTTTATTTAATTAAAATAAATAAATAAATAATAATAATACTCACATTCTTAAAGTGTGAATATATATATGGAGTATCTTTTAATTAGAATTTTAATAAGTAAACTATTATATATATTTTTTGTATAATTTAAACTATAGTGTAAATATTGAGTTTTCTTATTTTTATAGTTTCCTTTAAGTTTAAAAGTAACGTTGGTATATATATATATATATATATACATATATATATGATTTTCCATTTTTTTTTATATCTAAGAATTAGAAAAGAAAAAAAAAGTTTAAAAAAAACGTAAAAGAAAAGAAAAAAAAACGGAAAGAAACAAAAACAAAAAAAAAACAATCCTAATCTTATAACAATCCTAATTATCTCAAATAATTCTTAAATCCCTTTTTCTTAGCCTCAAATCTCTCAACCCCACTCCAACTCCAACTCCAACTCCAACTTCAACTCTAACTCCTCCATTCATCACACATATCTTATATATATGTGTTGAGTATGTACAAAAAAAAGGGAGGAAGAAAGGAAGAGAGGAAGAAAACAAAAAGGAAGAAAAGGAAGTAAGAAAAGAAAGAAAAGAAAGAAAAAAGAAAAAAGTAAGAAAAGAAAGAGAGAGAGAGGCGACAGAAAGAAAAAA